>RXON01002912.1:80000-115000 GCA_009667805.1 Leptobrachium leishanense | reverse complement strand
AAAACTGATAATGATGTGAGCACAGAAAAGACATTTGTGGTTATTTCATTATAAATGTTATGTTATATTTGTCTGACCTACACGTGCCTCTTTGATTTAATTGTAAGCAAGATGACTGAATGATCAAAATCAATGTCAAACTGGCCAAAACACTCAATTTCAGTGGGGGTTGAATAATTTTGAACACAACTGTATACACACACACACGCATACCTACACACATATGCACGCACACACATTACTGGGAGTTTTATTGCTGTGGAGCTCTGTGATACGCCCATACACAGCACACATTACTGCGGGGCTCTGTAAAATCCCATACAACACTGCACATTATGGAGGCGTCACCGAGCTCCACAGTAATTGTTATGTACCGCGCTACGGTCTACCGGCGCCCGGCAACATCGTCCTCGCTGTTCGGGCGCAGAGTAAAGAAGGGAATCCAGGCAGTAACGTTAGACGCCGGGGGGCGGAGCTAGGCATGATGACGCAGACCCGCCGGGTTTAAAACCACAGGCAATGCAGTCATACATTGCCCTATTGTGGTTTAACACCCTTAGAGCTGCTCCTGTTGTTTTTGGTATTTTCTGGTATTCTGAGCCCTGGCAACGGTTTACGATATTCTCTGGCATACTGGTTTGGCTAAATGTTCTCACGCTTGGCTTCTCAAGTTTCAGCATAGGTATATATATATATACACACACCAACCACTCTAAGGATCGGAGAGAAAAGATAGGTATTGCGTACAAGGATCATATTCTCCTGGTGGAGATCGTAACAGTAATGTGCAGCGTTTATTTAGAAAATAATTTACCAGGAAGAATACATTGAGATTTCTCTCGTTTTCAATTATGTCCTGGGTTCAAGAACATTGTATTTCTGTAACAACTGTAACAATTCAAAGTTACAGTTACACGTACTTATACAGCGCCACCAGATTCAGTAGCGCTTTACAAAGGGGAATCACTCACAAACAGCAGACTTACATGATACAAGAGGAAATAGGAGGGTGTCAGAGCTCCATAGTAATAAAACTCAATGTAAACGTACCGATAAATTTATTCAACCCCCCCCCAGCATATCAATTCATTCATATCCTCCCTCCCCTCAGCATATCAATTAATTAACTTCCCGCGCAGAATACAAATTTTCTCTCCCCCACACACAAATTTTTCTCTCCCCCCACGCACACACAAATTTTCTTTCCCCCCCACACACACACAAATTTTCTCTTCCCCCCCACACACAAATTTTCTTTCCCCCCCCCACACACAAATTTTCTCTTCCCCCCCACACACAAATTTTCTCTCCCCCCCCACGCACAAATTTTATTTTCTCCCCCCCCACGCACAAATTTTCTTTTCTCCCCCCCGCACACAAATTTTATCTTTCCCCCCGCACACAAATTTTATCTTTCCCCCCGCACACAAATTTTATCTTTCCCCCCGCACACAAATTTTCTCTTACTAACATAAATTTTATCTCCCCCCCCACAAATTTTATCTCCCCCCACACAAATTTTCTCTTCCCTCCCCCGCATACATATTTTTCCCCCCCACAGCATCCAAATTTCTCCCCTCCCGCACAGCATCCAAATTTCTCCCCTCCAGCACAGCATACAAATTTCTCCCCTCCAGCACAGCATACAAATTTCTCCCCTCCAGCACAGCATACAAATTTCTCCACCCGCACAGCACACCAATTTCTCCACCCGCACAGCACACCAATTCCCCCTGGCGCACAGCACACCAATTCCCCCTGGCGCACAGCACACCAATTCCCCCTGGCGCACAGCACACCAATTCCCCCTCGCGCACAGCACACCAATTCCCCCTCGCGCACAGCACACCAATTCCCCCTCGTGCACAGCACACCAATTTCCCCCACACGCACAGCACACCAATTTCCCCCACGCGCACAGCACACCTATTTCCCCCACGCGCACAGCACACCAATTTCCCCCACGCGCACAACACACCAATTTCCCCCACGCGCACAGCACACCAATTTCCCGTGTGTGTGTATGTGTATATATATATATAATCCTCCTCTCCTCCTCCCCCCCCCGCATAGCATACCATTTTCTCTCCCCCCCCATACCTCATGGGTGTCGCATGCCGCAGGGAGAGAGTTATCTGGTAACAAGCAATAAGGAGGGATCCAGCCCACACGCACCTTAATCACAGGCAGCATGTGTGTGTAGGCGTCAACCCGCGCTGATGATGTCATACGGCACGCCAGCTGCTCTCCCTCTTTCATTGGCATAGGCTGCCTTGCCGGGTGGCTGCTGGGCCGGGAGGCTAGCAGCCTTCCAGGCGAACGCCCGGTTTGCCCGATGGGCAGTCCGGGCCTACTTACAGGACTCTTAACCTCCCTGGCGGTCTAATTTTTTTCAAAATTTTGTGTCTAAAAGCGTCTCGATTTTTTTTTTATAGGAAACGTGTTTTTGTACATAGTTTGCCTGTAATAATTAGGAATCACGCACTGAAATTCGTGCAAGCAAGAGTCCTTACTGGTACAATCCTTTATAAATAAATAAATAGTAAATACACTGAGTCCGATAAAGTTTGAAACACGACATAATTTATTATCCCAAAAATAATTATCCAAGATAATGCAAATAAATTATATTCAATAACATAAAACAAAAACACTGAAATCTGTCTGAAAACAAGGGTGAGACTATCAGGGTTATTCAGAGAGTGTGAAAAGCATGAGAATGACTGGAGAATTTTCCTGCTTTTCACGCTCTCTGAATAACCCTGTATGTATGGTCTGTTTCTTATCCTGTAGTGCCACCTAGTGGCCGTTCATGACATTGGAATACAGTGCATTATACTTTTTTTTTCAGTTTGCTGCCTGGTCCCACCCCCCTGCATCGTGTGACTCGCAGGGAGCGTTGCCAGGAAGCAAGCAGCCGCGATCATACTGCGGGGGACAGCGAGGGAGTGCAGGAGGAGGTGAGTATGCAGCCCAATTGAGGCTCGGGGTTACCGTTCGCGGTAGCGAAATTTAACCCCGAGTCGCACTCGGGAATACCGCCAGGGAGCTTAAGGTACTTTGAGTATATATATTATAGTGTTACTGTACCCTACCACTTATAAGGTGTAGTATATAAAAGGTGGATTTGTACTGTACAACAAGAGGGGGGAATCCTGTACTGGACTTTTCGAAGGCTGATGACTGGATATGTCCATTGTAGCGGATTATCTTTCTACTATATGTGTCAAGTCTTTGTAGTGTGTATGACTTTGTTTCTAAAAATATGGAATGGGACATTTATTTACAGTTGGTGTCAGAGGAAAAAAGGTGGATAATGGCTGCAGAATAAGGGCGGGGGGGGGAATCTTGTATAGGTCTTTCGAAGGCCGATTCCCAAATATGTCGAATGTGACAAATTTACTTCTGTGTCGAATCTTCATAATGTGTATGACTTTATATTACTAGTTGAGAATTGGGCATTATAATGAACACCGGGAGATAAAAATAAATTTCGCTAGGAGTTACGATATTTTTTTATATGTTCTATAAGAAGTGACATAACTCAATCACTGTTGAGACCATGTGTTTGAAGAGTTTGAAACTTGCATATATACACACGTCATCACTTTTCCTAAAATCCCTTCATAGTTGCTTCCTCTTTACGGTATAGAAACCTGTTTGATGTCCATGAGGGTTAAACCTCTTGGGTCGCGGTTAGGTTTCCTTTTAAAATGTTGGGAGAAAATGTGCAGTTCGTACCCCTTATTTATGTTGAATATGTTCTCATATGCATTCGGCCAGCATTCCCTCTGACTGGACAAGTTACCAAGAGGCCGCACGGGATGCAGCTAGGCAGCCGCTCAAAGCCAGCCGGAGAACACAGGCCTTTTAAATGCATTCGGACAGCTTCTCCGGTGTCTGAGGTCTCAGTGGATATACACATGTCTGAGTGGGTATACATATAGGAGTCCGAGTGCGTCCATGCAGTGGGTACATGGAGTGTTCTGGCCATACATTTCAATATCAACTTAAACTGGACAGGGTTTCGGCAAAATCCTAACTATTGGAAAGAGGTCACTTGACATTAAATAAAAGTGTCGGTACCCCGTATTGGTGAGTACCTGAAAAAAAGTATCTATACTTGTACTCTGTTTTATAGTGGCATCGGTGCAACCCTAGCATTTATAAAGAATTAGCAAGTTCTGTAGCACTATACAATGGGTGAGACAGAATAATATACATACAAGTTATACACATAAGAGTAGAAGAGCAGACCCCGCTCGAGAGCTTACAATCTAAAGCGGAGAGGGTTGACACACTAGGTGAGGGTAAATAGAGTACAAGAAGTAGTATGGTGCAAGAATTGTACAGTGGGGGGCTTATGGAGTTAGCTGCTATTACTTTACTTTAGAGAAGCCTGTGCTTTCAGAGACTCATTGAAGGACTGGGGAGACATTGAGAGTCTATAGTTCAGGGTGAGGGAATTCCATAGAAAGGGGGCAGCTCAGAGTTGGGGGTGCAGGTAGCAGGAGACCGTAACATCAGTTCAAGGGCAGAGCAAAGTGGTCAGGAGGGGATGTACCTGTTAATAAGGGAGGAGATGTAGGCAGGGACACAGTGACGGAGAGCTTTGTACATGAGTATTTTGAATTCGATTCTAAAAAGAAACCGTAAGCCATTGTCGAGATTGACAAAGGGGTGAGGTGTGAGGGGTAAGAATGGCACAGGCATTCATTACAGACTGCAGAGGGAGAATCTGGGCTCTCAAGACCAGAGAGAAGGAGTTGACAGTAGTCAAGTCAGGAAATAAGGAGTTTGGATGAGCATTTTAGCAGTCTTGATTAAGAAGGTGGGATGCGTGCAATGTATTTTTAGGTGGAAGTAGCAAGATTTGGCTAGTGACTGAATGCAAGGAGTGAAAGATCAGAGTCGAAAAGGACCCGAGGCAACATAAGATAATAAACAAAAAATAAACAAAATAAGAACATTTCATTTTTTGGTGGTAGGGTCCCTTTTAAATCTTACCTTTAAATGCACAGATTTCTCTATAGCAAGCTTTTGCTGTCTCCTCTCTGAAAAAGAAAAGACAAAACAAACATTTACCTCTAATTTTTTTTTAAAACAATGTTTGAAGAAACAAAAAAACGAACATTGTAATATGAAATTAAAATGCAGCAAAACCACACTTTAAATTTTTCCAGTCAACATGAATACAAAATAAAAAATAGATTTGACTTCTTGTAAGAGAACGGTTCATAAAAAGATTAATGGTATAAGGGAATTCCACTGCAAAACCACTTGCTTGATACTTTTCCATATCGCCAAACATAAACAAAACCTTCAGGAATAACACACTAGGGGCCATATTACAAAATGTTAACGCTAACTTTAACGCTCAGCTGTGTGAGCATCAACGTTAGCTCTGGTGGCCCTAGCACGGGCCGACCATATTACATTCCGAACGCTAACTAACGGGTTATAAAAAAATAAAAAAACCGTAGAGGCGTGTCCGGCGATCAATGAAGATGGCCGCGTCAGTCCGGGAGCTCTCCTTCCATCCCCAGCTACAATCGGCAACATCTGCGCTCTCCCTCCTCCTTGCCTGACCTGAAAGGGTGCCACAGCTCCCGGAATGTCCCAGACTGCAGAGGATGCCACCCAAGGCCAGGAAGACCCCATTGCAAGGCCAAGTTAGAGTGGAGAGGATCACACATAAGTGAGAATTATGCATGCGATATTTAAATGTGCGAATATGCATGCAAACCTATGCACACCTAAACGTAATACGGTCGGAACTCTGGGATAAAGAATGACAACAATCACGGAGATCCAAATGCCCTCGAAAAAAATTAAATTTATTTATTTATAAAGGATTTTACCAGGAAGGATACATTGAGATTTCTCTCGTTTTCAAGTATGTCCTGGGTTCAAGAACATTGAAGTGTTACAGTTACAGAAATACAAAGTAATACAATGCAAGATATTTAAAAAAAAAAAAAACACAAATATACAGATTAACAGAAAATAAATATGTAGGAAATAGTCATTATGTTACATGTTTACAGGTGCATTCTGTATTGAGGTATGTTAGTAAGGAGCTCTTGAGTGACATAAGACTGGAAGATTTGATGGTGTCTGGGAGGTTATTCCATATTTGTGGTGCTCTGTAAGAAAATGAGGATCGAGCCACTGTCTTTTTGTATTGTGGTATTGCAAGTAAGGTGCTGGTCCTGGATTGGAGGTTATAGGATGAAGGAGCTGCTGGGGGAAGCAGTCTATTCAGATAGGGTGGCAGCTTCCCAGAAAAGCGCTTAAACACCAGGCTGGAAAGGTGAAGGGTGCGTCTATATTCCAGCGATGGCCAGTTTAGCTCTTTTAACATGTCACAATGGTGGGTCATGTAGTTACAGTATAATGCAAAGCGGCAGAATGAGTTATACAATGTAGTAAGTTTCTGAAGATGTGTTTGCGGGTGGCTGCGTACACTACATCTCCATAATCAATAGCCGGCATAAGCATTTGTTGTACAATCTGCTTTCTTACCGCGGGGCTCAGGCAGGATTTGTTTCTGTACAGGGCGCCTAGTTTGGGGTAAAGTTTAGATGAGAGTTTTTCGATGTGAGGGCCAAAGGATAGATTAGGGTCCAACCACATACCTAGATATTTGAGAGAAGTGACTGGTCAGCGTGCCATTTGATTTTGCCCCAACACATAAGTGGGGATTTTGCAATTTGTGTAGTTTAGGTTTTGTTCCAAAGAGCATCGTTACAGTTTTGTCATTATTTAAAAAAAGTTTGTTGTGTTTGATCCACTTTTCTACCTCCTGTGAATTGTTCTTGCAGCAGGCAATAGCGTAAAACCAGAGGATAGTACAAAATAGTGTATACTGGTATGAAAATACACTCTCAATCTTATGAGCTTCTCTAGCTCAAGAATCGGAGCCTATGGGTTGTTATAAGGCCTCCCCAAACGCCATTCACCTCCCGATAATACTAATAAAAAAAGGGGTGTGGGAGGATAGAGAGACACTGCATCTGAATGTAGACCAACTCGTAAACAATGCAGTGGTCACAGTTGAAGGAAAAAGGCTTACTCACCCTTTTTATGGTCTTAATCAGACCTAGATAAGGGCACTTGTAGATTGTTTCAAAACGGCACAATCTTCAAAAGCCTCTGCAAGATAATACCTGTGACAGAACACAATGTCATGGTGCGATTTGGAGGGGGCTGTGCGCTAGCCTCCTGCCCAGAGACTATGGCCCATGAAACAGACTATTGGAGGAACTGGTGGACCATTTAAATATATAAAATAGTGAAAAACAAATATATCTGCCAGTTAAAGATTTCTGATGTCTGTGTGTTATTCCCTGTATAGTGTAGATCTCTGTATTAGTACCTGCTATTGTGTCAATTCTCTCTGTAAGAAATTCCTTTTGTTTACCCTGGTTTTCTCCTTCCCCCCATTCTCCATTGTTTGAAGGTCCTGTGTAGCTATCTGATCTGTGATGTTATCGGTTTGATTGTATGAAAATGTGCTGGTCCTTGACTCTATCTGTCCTCTCTGTGAATAAACAGTTCTATTCTGACCAAGCTTGCAGTCAAGGCTCGTGATTTTGGGGTAGCAGGAATCTTCTGCCCGCTGTGCCAAGGAAAGGCTCCAGGTCTACAGCTTCGGCTTATTTCTGGGGGTGCTAGCCAGGCTCTCTAATACACCGGACTTTAAGCTGCAGCTGAGGTACAAGAGAAAGGTGTGAGAGTCACGAGGAGAACCTGGGTGTCCAGCGAGGAAGCAGCATTTGTCAGATGTGACCGTGTCCGGGCACAGAGATCTGTTACAATCATGGCTCGAGTCGAGCGGGAATGGCGTTCCCGCACTTCTCCCACAGTGGGAACGCAGCGTTCCCGCTGTGGCCCGAGCCTGAAACGCTGGAGCAGGCCGCCGCACATTGCCGGTGGCCGTGTGCTGCTTCCTGCTAGAACGGCCGCTGACTGGAAGTGCAGCCACTCGCCTGGCTGTTTCATCGATCCCAGGCGAGCAGCTCCACTCCACCTGTCAGCGGCCGTTCTAGCAGGAAGCACGCGGCCGCCGGGTGCACAGAGAGGTGAGCTGGCTGCTGGGGGCATTATCCATGAGACCTGGGGGCACTATCCATGAGACCCTGGGGGGGCAATATCCATGAGACCTGGGGGAATTATCCATGAGACCCTGGGGCATTATCCATGAGACCCTGGGGGCAATATCCATGAGACCGGGGACATTATCCATGAGAGCTGGGACATATATGCATGAGACCTGGGGGCACTATCCATGAGACCCTGTGGCATTATCTAGGAGACCTGGGGCCACTATCCATGAGACCCTGGGGCATTATCCATGAGACCTGGGGGGAATTATCCAGGAGACCGAGGGCATTATCCATGAGAGCTGGGGCATATATCCATGAGACCTGGGGCATATATCCATGAGATCTGGGGCATTATCCATGAGACCTGGGGCATATATCCATGAGACCTGGGGCATTTATCCATGAGACCTGGGGGCATTATCCATGAGACCTGGGGGCATTATCCATGAGAGCTGGGGGCATATCCATGAGACCTGGGGCATTATCCATGAGAGCTGGGGGCATATCCATGAGAGCTGGGGCATTATCCATGAGAGCTGGGGCATTATCCATGAGACCTGGGGGGAATTATCCATGAGACCCGGGGCATATATTCATGAGACCTGGGGCATATATTCATGAGACCTGGGGCATATATTCATGAGACCTGGGGCATATATCCATGAGACCTGGGGGCATTATCCATGAGAGCTGGGGGCATTATCCATGAGAGCTGGGGCATTATCCATGAGAGCTGGGGGGCATATCCATGAGAGCTGGGGCATTATCCATGAGAGCTGGGGCAATATATACCCATATGAGCTGGGGGCAATTATATCCATGTGAACTGGGGGCAATTATATCCATGTGAACTGGGGGCAATTATATCCATGTGAACTGGGGGCAATTACATCCATATAACCAGTGTTGTGTATATTATTCTGGGGGCTCAGTGCTCTTGGGGCTCAGTGCTGTGTATATTATTCTGGGGGTTCAGTGCTGTGGATATTATCCTGGGGGCTAAGTGCCGTGTATATTATTCTGGGGGTCCAGTGCCGTGTAGATTATTCTGGGGGTTCAGTGCTGTGTATATTATTCTGGAGGTTCAGTTTATATTATTCTGGGGGCTCAGTGCCTGTGTATATTGTGACGGAACGGCCGCCACTATACCGTAGCGCGGTACAAAATTTTAAAAATGTTGTTTTAGTATGGTGTATTAAAGAATTCGTTAGGTTGTATTTTTATAAGTTCCCCCTGTAATTCTCCCCATGGTTGACCTGTTCCCCGTCTGTCCACAGCCCCGGGAAGACGCCCGGTCTGTGAATGCCTCGAGCCGCCGCTGACTGTCTCTGACAAGCCGCCCAAACTTGCCCGCCTTGCCCCGCAGCGTGGAAACCACGCAGAAGAGCGCTTCTTGGCCAGTGGGCTCCTAAAAATAGGTGCTTACGGGGGTGCGAATTATAGAACGAAACACCCCGAGAAACCCGAACGCCGACCAGGGATCCCTCGCTGGGAGCGCGGCCGGCAACCAGTGACTCTTGCTCGGGTACAGCCGCCGAACTTTCCCCCTTCGCAGCTCGGGCTTCGTGGATCCGATCCGGGCGCTTTTTGGACTGAACCAGCCCCCGGACCCGAGCTACCAGGCTGTACCCCCAGCGTGCCGCCGCTCCCAGGGGATCACCCCGAAATCCCTGGTAAAACCCCAAACTCTGGCAGAAAGCCACAAGGAGCGCTCACACCACAGGGGGGGCCGGGCGCTGGCCAGACAGGGAGAGGCTCTGGGAGGGGGGGAACAGACGAGCTGGCGCCGAGACCCGAGATAAGAGCTGCGCACCGTAGGGGTTCCCCCAGGTTAACCCAGGCAGATTGGGCTATGGCTTGAGGTACAAACATAGATCACTGCAGGAGGACTGAGGGCGGGCCAGGGGAGAACAATGGTTTCATTTCTCATAAATAACCCTGTATTCTCCATGTTAAAATAAACTCCTTCCTGTTTGAACCTTTTACTCTTGCCTCGGCTAGTAATTGGGGATAACAGGGCTTGGGGAACCGCGACGCTGCAAGGACCGTGGAAAGAAACGCTGGATCACCGCCGAATCCCTACCCCTGACTCTACACGCCCAGACCAGTTCGGCGCTGACGGCGGGTCTACCCGGGCAGGGTAGCAGGGATCCGCTACATATATAATTCTGGGGGGGTCTGTGCCTGGATATATATATATTATATATAAAACGCGTTAGTCCAGTTGCCAAAATCACAAGTATACCTGTACGTACATTTTCACTGATCAGTATAGTTTCCAGTTTACACTCGTGAAAGCTTGTCTTTTAAATGTAAAGTTAACCCAATAAAAATGGTATCGCCACGCACTGCTATACTCGTGATATATATATTTTTTCTTCAGGTAATAGGGGTTGTGGAATACATGGGTGAGTTCCCTCACTTTTTTTCCCAGGACTTGACCCCTGGTTACAATACCCATCTGGTTGGATAATATCCTTCTGGTTAATCCTCCAGGGACAATAATGCAATACTGCTGCTCGTACTAAAAGCAAAAGGAATTTATTCACCAAATATTTATTTATTTATAAAGGATTTTACCAGGAAGGATACATTGAGATTTCAGTTACAGAAATAGAAAGTAATACAATAACAGGTAAAGGTAAGAACACAAAATGATAAAAAAAATCTCGGTTATGAGGGAAGCATCGGACGCATTTCGCCCTGTAAAAGCACGGGTTTCAGTGATAGTTCTATACATCCTGTATATTTATAGTCCTTGCTCTGAAGGGTTGAAGTCTCGACTGGCCGCCACGTGGAATCCGTAGATAACTTCCATCGCTCGGCTTGTGGCATCACACGAAAAACTGGACACGTAAAGTTGAAGTCACTTGCGAATGAAGATACGGGATTCAGTTTCAGTTTCGTTACGCATGTGGACGGAAATAAAAGTCTGTGAGCAAACTAAGCCATGCACAACACAAATATATTCCGTAAAGATCATCCTCTCTACCAAAGTACATACCCGCCGCTACAACGTGTATGGGAATATTTTTTTAAAATTTTCTTTGAGAAAGGATTTTACCAGGAAGGATACATTGAGATTTCTCTCATTTTCAAGTGTGTCCTGGGTGGCGAGTATGTACCGTTAGGTGTCTTGCCCAAGGACACCAACTGGAGAGGTGCTCTTGCCGGGATTGAACCCGTGTCTCCACAGGCTCTCTCCACGCAGAGCAGTGATGTTACCTCTACTCCACCCAGCCGGTATATCATGCATATACCCCAAAAAAAGGGGGTGAAACGTGCGTGGTGTGTCAAATTAGCACTAAACCATGATATTTATGTTAAATAATAATGCTCATGTGAAATGTCAAAAAAGGGGGGATTTAAGCACACTCAAGTCAATTAACATTCATAAAAGAGAAAATCTCTAAATACAAAATCTAAGAATTGTTTTATGGGCAATTTCCAAATGGAGAGGAGTTACGATTGAAAGTCATTCAGGATTACAAATACTATTCCGATGAGTAACGGTCAGTGTATTTCTACAGAAAATGACAACTCCAAGTCGGTATTACGTCTTTTAGGTATTAAAACGGATTAATTAATTTAAGCTCTTTCCTATTGATTTTATTACCCTTCGATTATTTACTCCTCCCCTCCAATTTTTATAAACTTTTTTAAAACCATAAAACGCATACCTTCCGTTTTTCATCTGGAAAGGCTATAATAGCCTAGAACATGGCTCACAATTTAAAGTCCCAAGCTACTAGCCATGACTTAAGAGTTACTCGCCACCAGTTGCCCCACCTAACACCTACCCTGCCCTTAACTCAACCCCTAAACACAACCTCTTAAATTATCAGATAGTGTCTGGACGCTGAGGAGAGCAGCCACCATCCAGCCGAGCTCCAGGCCACGACACCGATTTATAGGGGATTGTGGCTGCCCTGATGCTCCAAATTCAGCACACTCTCCTTGGATACCGTGCTGACTGCTGCAGGATCGATTGACCTGAGACATGGCGACACAGTCTGGCATTCCTCTCTTCCTCGGCCTGCTACTGCCGGCAGCCATCTTGCAGCCTGTCCCTGTTTACCCCAATCGCCGATTCCTTCTCTGGAGCAGTTTACACATGGGAAAGCAATCCATGAAATAGAGTGCGATGGAGGAGCGTAGCCTACTGGACATCAGGGTCTCACTGGGAGTGGGAGGAGGCGGGGGAGTGCGCAGTCTTCACACCAGAACTCAGTCCTGATCTGGCTCTTCTAAGGGATCTGCACGGCCCCCGTCTCTGGAGACGCACGTGATATACTTACTCGTTTATGCAACCCACACATATTTTACACTATTTTTCTCGTCATTAAATGGACTTTCTAAAGATACCATTTTTTGTTCATTATTTCATATAATTTACTATAAAAAAATAATTGTGAAATAGGACAAAAAAAATTGAAAAAAAACACTACTTTTTCGAACTTTGACCCCCAAAATATCTTACATATCAACAGTCAAAAAAATTTAATTGCTTAGTAGTTTCTAAATTTTGTCCTGAGTTTAGCAATACCCAATGTTTACATATTCCTCGCTTTTTCCTTAGCTTATGTGACAATAACTGCAAGTAGCACTTTGCCATTTCCAAAATTAGTGATCGTGACATTGTAACACGGATATCTGGCACTAATTCCTGAATAACCCTCCACATATACATATTTTTTAAAAGTACACAAATCAAGGTATTAAACTTGGGGTATTTTGACTCTTTCAATGCAATAATTTTACCACAAATCTATACCAAAGTTTGAGAAAAAAAAATCAAAAAGTTGTTTAAGAGTGCAATTTAAGAATGCATGTACTGAGAACATTAAGGTTTACTGCCAAAAAGCACCCTAAAATATGTTCAGCAACATCTTATGAGTAAATTGATATCACCCATGTATAGATAGGCCTTATTTGGGTGGTGCGCATTTCAGTTTTCCAACTTGGAATTTTCACATTTCGTCATCATGCACCCATGTCCTATTTGAGACATTTTTGAAGCCAGCCAAAGTAATTTACCCCCAGCAAACCATATATTTTTAGAAAGGGCACACCCTAGGGTGCTTCAAACAGTTGTATTTTAACACTTTCCATGCACTAGCTCTATGTCAAACTTTCAGGTAGATACTTTTTGTGTTATTTTTTCACACACATTGTACTTTAGGCATGAATTGTCAAATCCAGTTATTGGTTACTGCCAAAAAACACCCCAAAATATGTTCAGCAACATCTTCTGAGTAAAGTGATACCACCCATATATAGATTTGTTGGGTTGTTTTTGGGGTGCTACGCCAATCTTATGACATGTGCTTGTCATTTTTCTAATTTGACATATCTTCTTTGCTTATCTTCTTTCTAGGGGCCTTTTTACATACCAATTTTTTTTATTGTCATGAACGTGCATATATTTGGTAAGCTAACACCCTAAAGTATTGTAAATGGATTGTTTTTATGCCATGGATGCAACCATTTGCCCCAAACAAATTGGATACTGTGTGGTGGTCATTTTTACACCCACATTAGTTTTGGACCGATTTTGCAAGGGAGTCAGGTTAGAAATAGGCCGCCATGATGTTCTAAGCAGCCATCTTGAGCAGGACTTTAGTTCACGTAAATGTACATAGCGAATATTAGCTGAATTAGACGAGTTTGCATAGATTGTCTAAAGAATTCCAAAGAATCTAACAGGCAGAGCAATTCAATTAACAAGATCCGGGCAGAAACTAGCAGAAGTGTCAGGATGTAGATTAGCTACGTCAAGGTCAGAGAGCTAGGGACAAGAACAAAGATGGAAGTGAAGCCATCTGGCTGCTTACCAGTAAACACCACAAACAAAAAATACAGGGAGGTGGGTAGAGGCAAGATCTGCCGAGTGCTAAATTATCCAATTGTCATAATAACATGTGAAAGCTGCCAATTTACAAACCAGTTTGTGGAATGTCTTTGTATTCAACAAGGGGAAGGTACTAACCCACGTGGGGTGAGAACGTGTCACCATGGGGTGGACTAATTGGGATGTACCTGATTATCTATTCATGTATAAAAAGTTATGTTCACGTGAACACGTCACTTAGTCTTTGCGGTTTGAATCCTGGCTGAGCATTGACAAATAAACTACGCCTTTCTTGAAGAGACTCGTGTCCCATAAGTCATTGACTGCACCGAGCCGACCCACTTTCCCGACAGATCTGAGTGGATTCCGGTAACATTTTTGGGGGCTCGTCCGGGATCCAAGGTCGGCAGCGGATCGGCAGTGATTGCGGGACAGGTAGCGGTTGACTGCAAGCGCAAAAGTGGTCCTGGAGGTTGGGCGTCCATTGAAGGTGAGCTGACATCTACAGATGTCCCGTACGAGGAGCTCGACTCGTCCCAAACGGACTCCCGACCCGGGAAGCTGGGACGGCATTGAGTCCGAGGAAACAGCGTCCGGCGCAGCGTTTGGATAAGGTACCTTAATTTGAAATCGGTATTGTTCGATACGCCCGACCTTAGTGTGGGTAAAGGGACCCCCGTACACGGTGCCATTGACATCCTCGGAGTCGGCCATCGAGGGCTCACTGGGCTAGTTAGCTGCACCTCACCGGCTGCTAGTGCCACTGGGCTGCTCCCGCCGAACCGAATGTCAATTTGGCAATTTGAATTGAGGTATTTGTATAGATTCCCTTCCGGGAATTTGAGTCCACGTGGAGTATTGTTAGTGTAGCTGCACGTGGGTAGAGAGGGAGGAGGGGGGCTAAGAGCCCTGTGTAATTATCACTGTATATCCCGTTTAGATTAAAGGGCTTTCTGGTGAGCGAATACGCTCTGGGCCATTGGTAACTGCAGACAAAGGGGGCTTTGGTAAGGGCAGATGTGTTGCTAGTAACGGTATATGCAGAACTAGAAAAAGATAGATAAGATCTTCGAGGAAAATCGAAAAAGTCGGAATTGTTTTGTTTTGTGCTGAATGTATCTGGTATAGCACGGGTTGTAATTGAGTGAAAGTGTACGAACGTGCACCTACTTGCCTAGCAAGGAAGCAAATCTGAGAGTGGACCCTGCAAGTGTATTTCCGGACTCGGGTGACTCAACCGGACACTAAGAGGGGAAGTGAATATGACACGAGTGAATTGTTGACCGAAATACCAGACTGTCAATTATAAAGTTGTTTTTTTATTTTTTTGTCTGACCCGCTATTTGCATTGTGAAGAAATTACTGTTAAAAAGGGTCACTATGGGTAATGAAACGTCACGACCCAAGAAGGCTAAGGACAGGAAAACACATCTAGAATATATGGTGCGCAATTTTAAGGCGCTATATGAGACGCATCAATATGGGATTGAATTAAATAAAGAAAAATTACAGACACTGTGTACTATAGTCTGGCTTATATTAGTTCCCAAGTGGCCAGAACAGGGATCTATGGACCCAACAATTATCCAGAAAGTACACTCCTAAATTACAGAGAAATATGGCCAGCCAGACCAATACCCGTATATAGATATCTGGAAGTACTGTGTTAGGGATAAGAGCTATTTTGTGAGGCTAGTAGAGAAGGGGAAAAAAGGAAAGCTTGTGAAAGAATAGGAGGAATGTGGAAGCAAGTCTGTCCTGGTAGGACACCCCGAGGATTGCGAATCTCTTCCGCCGCCTTATCCGTCCTGCTACACAGCAACCCCAGCACACCTTGGATGCTGTGGCTGTACAGGCGGGGCTTAGGGGGCAGGCTGCTGCTAATTCTTCACCTGTGCCCTCGGCCGGTGGAATGGGGGAGGCAGCGGAGGGAGAGATCGCCATGCCCGCTGATAAAATTAAAATGCCTGACGGCACGGTATATCAATTAGAAACCCCGAGAGGGGAAGAGGAGAGTAATTGGTTCTAAAGTTGTAACCCGTGCCGACAATAATATTGCCAAACCCCGGACAGTGTACCAACATAATCCCAGTAAACTCCAGCTCCCCTTAAGAGAAGTGTGGGGCCCCATGACAGATGATGGTCCCAGACCAGCGCAGTACACATTCACCACCACAGATTTGTTTAATTGGAAAACTAATACCCCTCCCTACTCTGTTAATCCTGCAGCAATGACTAATATGGTAGAATCCATTATGCTCACACATAACCCGACCTGGGCTGACTGACAGCAACTATTGTTGACAATATTTACCACTGAAGAAAGAGCACGTATTAATAGTAGCGCTCGAAAATTACTGTTAGCCCAGGCGGTGGAAGACAGTAAGCCAAACCAAGAAGCCTGGGCTGAGAAACATTATCCAAAAGTCGATCCCCAGTGGCGATACAACACCGGAGTGGGTATAACTCATCTCCAGAGTTACCAAGAGGCTGTACTTATGGGAATAAAAGCGGGAGGTAAAAAGCCTACAAATATGGGAAAAATAGCTTAAGTAATACAGGACCCAAAAGTTCCCCAAGTGCGTTTTTGGAAAGACTATTGGATGCATTTAGATTGTATTGTCCCATAGATCCAGAGGTGGCAGAGAATATGCGTTTAGTAAATTCATCTTTTGTAAATCCGTCACAGAGGGATATACGGAACAAGATTCAGAGATATGATGGATTTCTTGGTAAAGGGATTCGTGAATTAGTAGAACTTGCGAATAAAGTGTACCATAACAGAGATCTAGAAGAACCACGTAAAAGAACTAACACTGGAATGGTGGCAGTGAATATGACAGATGGAGGTGCAGCAGGAAGAGTACAGGGGGTGATCAATCACAGGGAAGAGGAAGGGAAAATAAGGGCCGAAGGGGGCCTAGAACTGATTTGGGTCGGAACCAGTGCACGTTCTGCAAAGCTGATGGTCACTGGCGGAACAATTGCCCCAAATTAGCCGAGAAAAATGGAGGGCAGAATGATATTTCGGGTGGTGGGGTGCCCCATGGCCAGGTGAACGGGAGGTATGAGAGAAATGAAGACAATGGCACTGGGTTTGTTGGTTTGGCAGGCACATCCTTTGAGAGACAAAATGCATATTGACACAGACCTGGGCCGATCCCACTCGGTACTAGCGAGCACACAGTCATAGTAAGAGTGGGAAGTAATGATGACATTTTTATGATTGATACTGGGGCTGAATATTCTGTTGTGACACAACCAATTGCACCCCCGGCGGGAGAGGAAGTTGATATAAATGAGCGCAATGGGTGTTTCTGCTAAATACCCTTTTCTCGCTGCTCGACAATGTAGTCTTGGGGGGCACAATGTTGAAAATCAATTTTTGATTCTATGCCTGAATGTCCGATTCAACTCCTGGGGCCGGACATTCTTTGCAAATTGCAAGCCCAAATTACGTTTCTTCCCGGGGGTCACGCTATATTAGACCTGACCGAAAGTGGCAGCTCTGAATGCAGATGGGAAGAGAAAGAAGAATTAGAAAAATACAAAAGCACCATACTCCATCACAGCTCCACTGCTGTCGGCACCCCTGAGTGAATGGACACCTGTCTATTCAGAAAAAGAGAAGAAATTGTTATCTGAAGAACAAGGCAAATATGGATAAAATGGATGGTTCCAGTTAACAAGTAAACAAATTGTCCTCCCTGCAACATTGGCTCCAGAAATTGTCAGAGCATTCCATGCCAGTACCCATGGGGGAAGAGAACTGATGCAACAACAGTTAGAACCGCATTTCTATGTTCCTGGATTGTCAGTCATCTGCAAGGCAATAGCACAGCAATGCGTGACCTGTGCGAAGAACAATCCGAAGTCAGGTCCATCACAGAATCCAGGAATGCAACCTATTGGATTGTCCCCAATGGCATCATTACAAATTGACTTTACAGTACTACCACCCTGAAAAGGATACAAGTACTTACTCGGGATGGTGTGTACGCTGACTGGATGGGTGGAGGCCTTCCCAACAAGAACAGAGAAGACGACGGAGGTAGTGAGATGCCTCATGAGAGAAATTATCCCACGATATGGATTGCCACTTGAAATTGGGTCAGATAATGGCCCTGCCTTTATTCAGACTTGCTTACAATAGCTTGCCGGCCTGTTGGGTATCACCTGGAAGCTGCATACAGCCTACAGGCCCCAGAGTTCTGGAAAAGTTGAAAGAACGAACAGAACTCTAAAGACTTTGATGGCAAAGATGTGCCAAGAAACGACACTGGGATGGTTGGAAGTGCTGCCGATAGTTTTGTTGCATATTAGATGCAGGCCAACCCCACAATTGAAATTAAGCCCATATGAACTTCTGTTCGGACGGCCTACCCCTTTAATTAATGGATTAAGGGGGAACCTTCAGGTATTGGGTGAGACTAGGTTAAATGAACAGGTGTTGTTGGGTCCGTCAATGAAGAAGCTGAATCCCTGGGTGGGTGATAATCTACCTCATTTTATGTATCCCCTTCACATAAATACTGTCCAGGTGATTCAGTGTGGGTGAAGGAGTGGAAAACTGACCCCCTAGGCCCCAAGTGGAGAGGTCCTTACCCTGTTCTATTATCCACTCCTACAGCAGTGACGGTTGCCGAGGTGATTCCGTGGATACACCATACGAGGGTAAAGCTAGCTGCAGCTGTTCCCGAGCCAGAGTGGAGAGTTGTCCCCCAACGAGTCTAATCCACTAAAACACAAGTTGGCAAAAGCCTGAAAGATCAGCAAGTGGGTGTATTGACAGCCATAATAATGCCCGACCACCCGCCAACGATGGAGGAGCGGGAAGCCCAAAGGGGAACCTGTGAAGATATGCTTTTTACAGAAAGGGGGAGGTGGGAATTGCTCAATAGGGCTGTTAAGAAGGGAATCCAGGCCTCTTTTGTTTTTGGGGCGGTTTTACGGTTTTTAATTAATTATTTGACTCTTTTTAATCGAATCAATCCTACGACAGGGCAATACTGGGAGGACAAATGCATCATATCTTATCAACAGAACGGGAGGAAGGGGCAAGAGTGATTTGGGACCTGTGTCCTTCCCAAAAGACCATTTGTTGATAAAATTCAAATACGCTTATGCCCAAAAGTCGGGACAAACCACGTGCTGGGTGTGCAGTAGACTACACCCAGAGACAATTTATATTCCATCTGCTGCAGTCCCGGTGGATTTTCAAGCCTTTTTGAACTCTTTGGGAATATTTCAACTGAACCACTAAATGACACCAAGCTGGAACATAATGCAAATAGAAAACACCGCGGTACACACAAGGAGGAGCCCCACCTTAAATCCACGAGGTCACTGCTATGGTAGGACGCCGCCAGTCCAGATGGGTAGCAATAAAGATGAAAAAGCAGGATCTCAAGTGAAAATAAAGTGTTTTATTCGAAAACAACAAAAATTTGTCATTTTTTTCATTGAATTCTAAAAACTTGACGTTTCCACAAATTGAAACAAGCTTTTCTACCCTTTCACAGGTTAGTTTGTTTCTTGATTTGGTATGAATATTACCAAACATAGACCAGATTCTTTCACATGCAGCAGAAGATGCAGGAATCTGCAGTAAGCGAGATGCAAGAGGTGTCAGAGGTTGTGTTGTGCAGAGACCTTGCCACCATGTTGCAGGAGGGATAGGTTTTGCAGAATCCCAGACTGCATTCCTGGCCCAAATCCCCATAGATGTTCTATATTCTGCAACATTTGAATGAACTTTTCCAACATCAAGTCCTAAGTGTGCTGCTTGTCGTGTAATCCAGTCAAATGCAGCAGCTGTATTCTCATCATTTACATCACTGCCTTTGAATCTTGGATCCAATAGATTTGCAGCAGCATGTATTGGATGGCAACAAAATTCTTCTTGTTTCTTAATAAAATCTTTCACTTTACTTTCTTCTGCAGTTGTAAGTGGAGATGCACCAAGGTTCTTAAAAACAGGTTTTTATCATTGCCATGTGATTAGGAATTTCTGACAAAAGTGCAGTGTCTGATTCAGATGCAAGTATTGCTGAAAAAAATTGGTGTTAAAATCTGTAGGGAATTCTGCAGTTGTACCCAAAAGACATCCTCAAGCAGTGTTCCTTATACAGGGTGAGCCAGTCAAACCTGTATTTTTGAAAAGGGCGGGAGAGCCGTGAAAGTGGGCGGAGCGAGTTAGCAAGGTTACCATTGTGTCCCCCACAACTAAGCATTTCAGTCATCATGGAGCAGTGGTCTAAACAACAACGTTCATTCGCTGTGACAGCGTTTTACCAAAGTGGTAGTTATGCACCTTCTCAGCGTCGTTTCCGTAAGAATTTTCAAATTAATCGAAATAAGCCAGTGCCGTCTGTTAATTCAATCAAATTGTGGGTGACAAACTTTGAAGCAATTGGTGAAACGAGAAGCAGAAGGGGTGGCAGTGCAAGATCAGTGCGAACTCCCGCGAATATTGACCGCGTGAGAGTTGCTGTGGAAAGAAGCCCTCGGGACTATTTCTGGGACTTTTAAGATCAATTATTACTGTTGCTTGAAGAGCTTCTTTGTTTTTTAGTAAACTTTCAATGGAGATCACTACTCCACCCAAACGTGTTTTACTACAGAGCTTCAGTGTCACCATTTTATTTTGCACATTTTTTTCTTCTTGTAGACTGCTGCAACAATATGAGAAGCTTTAACATATTTGATAACTTCTTTAGCTCTTCTATAAATCCTTTGAAGGGTGTCTAGTTTCATGAAGTCACTAAGAAGTTTAGTCCATGAGATGCACATCCTATTGCAGTAATATGTGCATACTTGTCCATTATGATTTCCCATGCAGCTTTCATATTACTTGCATTATCCGTGAGCAAAGCAAATACTTTACCACTCTCAATTTTCTCTAAAACAGCACATATTTCACTGCTGATATACTCTGCAGTATGTCTGTGCTCTCCAGTTTCAATGCTTCTATAAAAGACTGCTTGAGGTGTTATTACAAAGTTGATTATTCCTTCTCCCCGAACATTTGTCCATCCATCTGTAAGTACTGCAAGACAAAGTGTTTCACTGATTTTTCCTTGCACAGATTCAATCACGCGCTCATATTCTAACTCTAGAAGAGGCTTGCTCAAGGAATGTCTGCTTTGCAAGCGGTATGATGGACGCAATAATTTAAAAGCTTCCTGCCAATATGCATTTTCTGTTACTGCCAATGCTGATCCAGAAGCATATATTGATCTTGCAAGAGCTTGGTCCATTTTCTCCTGAGTTTCTGTTGTCATTTTGACAATAAATGAATGTATTGTGTATTTTTGCGAGGCCCTGGTTTGCAGCACTTCATTACTTGAAGATGCTACTGGTGAAGAAACACTTTGTAGTGATCCAAAAGCGGCAGAAAAAGGGTTTCTGGAATGAGAACTCTGGAGGGAAAAGCTACTTCCACTTTCATCCTCATTTAACTCCAAAAAATATTTTTTAATGTCTTTAGGGCACTTGTGGCATGCAAGGATGTGTTTTGGAAAAGAATATTTCTTATCACAATATCTGCAAATTGCAGCTTTGCTCTCAGCAGAAACTGCACTGTGGAAAGGTTTCCAAATTTTTGAAGTTGGTCTCACCATTTTACTGCGAGGGGAAAAAGAATAACCAATTTACTGACTAC
Organism: Leptobrachium leishanense; assembly: GCA_009667805.1. Taxonomy (NCBI): domain Eukaryota; kingdom Metazoa; phylum Chordata; class Amphibia; order Anura; family Megophryidae; genus Leptobrachium; species Leptobrachium leishanense. The sequence goes on along the minus strand of RXON01002912.1, from coordinate 93,378 downwards.
ACTGTACTGGGAGAACATTAATATGGATCAATTAGGGACAAATTTAACTTCTTACCTGACAATTAAGGCCTGAGAAGACAAACTATTTATTTATTTATTTAATTTATTTATAAAGGATTTTACCAGGAAGGATACATTGAGATTTCTCTCGTTTTCAAGTATGTCCTGGGTTCGAGAACATTGAGTGGTTACAGAAATACAAAATAGTAAAATGCAAGATATTAACACAAAACCAAATATACAGATTATCAACTGTATCCCAACAACAACCACTGAAGATGGAGCTCTCAATCATGCTAAACTGAAGTCTTTTGCCTGCAGTGCCCCCTAGAGGCTGAAATGTATATTATTGTTGAGTATTGCATTGAGAAGTGTTACTTGAATTGTAATCCAGGATTTGCTCGTCTTCAGCTGAGAGAACTTGTAATGATTTAAGACTTTAAATAGTCTTTCATTAAAGTCCTAATGTTATGATATGGTATTAGATTTTTATTAGACATATTATATATCATTGCAAAAGAACATAAAACACTTTTGTTTTTTTTCAATTTTTCCGGAAAAAACTAAAATTGGCTTGGGAAAAAAACACAACGGAAAGAAAAATGTTTTTTTCCAAATTTTTCCAGGCCTTCCCATCTCTACGTAGGACGTACTATGTACGTCAGCGGGTCTAAAAAGAGACCTGTAGCCGTGACGTACATGGCACGACCGCAGTCACTAGGGGGTTAATAAAATAATTAAAAACAAATTGTGGCCCATACTTCTAAAAGACAATTACCTCCAAAAAAGTCTGGGTGAAAGACCCAAGATAATTTAGAAGGGGCAAAAAACTAAACGAATGCTAATACAGAGTCATAATGAGAAAACAGTAAAGAATACATTCCATCTGAAGGAGGGATTTTATGGCTGTGGATCGTGTATTGCTTATAGACAAACAGGGCTAAAAAAAAGCGATATATTGATAAATTGGATACTTTCAAGTTGAAACAAGTTACAATTTGCCACACCAAAAATGTAATTTAATGTATATCGGCAGATTAGACCACTCTATTAGAATGAACATATGAGGAAGATTAAGAAGGGTTACATTAATCCACAGTAATTAATGTTACAGTATCTGCACAAATTAAGGTTACAGTATCTGCACAATTTAAAGTGACACATAATAGTCAGGAAGGTATGCGTTCTATGTTTGTTTTCTTTTAAAAACATAATCATAAAAATTGGAGAAGATTTTATTAATAACATCAATAGGGAAGAGATGAAATTCATTCATCAGTTTAATACCTAAAGGACTTCATACCGACTTTAAGTTGTGTAGTTTTCTGTAGAAATACACTGACCTTTACTCATTGGAATAGTATTTGTAATCATGAATGAATTTCAATCGTGACTCCTCCCCATTTGAAAATTGCCCATAACAAATTCTTAGATTTTATATTTATATAGATTTTAGCTTTTATGAATGTTAGTTTATTATGGCGAGTGAATTTATTTTGACACTTGTGACATCTGAGTCAATTTCACTAAGTGGATGCTGCTAGACTTTATAGACAGACCTAGTAATGTGGTTCTGAGATAATAATTCACTACAATCCTGTCTGCTTGGAGTGCAGATTTTATCCATACCTATTTTAAGATCTTACCCATGTTTATTTGAATGCAGATTTCTAATGTGGGACTGGCACCACTCTGATACTGAATTTGAGTTTATATTATCTCTCCTTAGAATATATATGTGGATCTAGAGACTTGAGCAATTTTTCATTACATGGTTATACACTTGGGAATACATCTGCAGCATGGAATTTATGAACCGGCAACGCGGAATGACAGTTTAATTGGATGAGATAGATTTCGAATACGGTGCAGTTCAACTCACCATTACCCTGTGTGATATTTTTGAATTACTCTTTGCGCTCTCTGTTATGTATGAATCCTGCACTGTTTTGGAATCATTTTCTGGATTAGGTCCATATTAGGTGGTAATTTGGCCACCAACGATATAATAATCCAACTGTATTGGATATATTGTACATCGCCACGGTGTATACACATTCTGCAGGAAGTACTATTTGATTTACATCTTGAGGGATATGGTTCAATAAATCCTCTATCATATGTGTAGCGCTGTGTTAGTTTGGCTCTATGTACTGAACTGTTGCTAACACTAAAAGGGAGACAGAGCCTAGAGACGTTATGGACTATGCTAGACTTAAAGACACCATCTCCCAGAGACCTTTGCGAAGAGGGGAGCGTGGGCGTGCTGGCGCCGGAGAGACATCCGAAGCCTCGTGCAGGGCAGAGGCAGAACGTGCGGAGCAGCGAGACGAGTGAGACGAATGCAGGACACATCCAGTGCTGGAGATCGGGGACGGAGTGTACCTCATTGCGTACCACATTCTGCTGAGCAGCTTGGAGGACAACCAGGTTCCAGAAGGACCTTGAGTAAGGAGGCCGCGGATCAAACGGGAGTGCAGGCAGCGGATCGGTTCCTGTTGTGGAGATTTGGCATCGGGAGAGCGGATTCGTTGGCACCGGGTTCCAGTCCGGCGGAGAGAGATTCTTTGGTCGACTAATCTGTTCTGGACACATTGTTCGCCGGATTGGGGAGAGGCCTCAAGGCCTACGGTTCCGAAACGAAAGGGCACACTTGGTTGATTGACTAGTCTAAGATATTTTGTTCATTCACTGGCCAGTTGAATCTAGTACCCGGGCACCCTAAGACACCATTTTATGAGCGGTACCTAAAAACAAACTGAGGGGGTTAACCGTTCTTTTTCCTCCGCAAGCTTTTCCGCGTTGCGCATCCTGTCATTATCTTCAACGTACATGTGTATTATATGCCACTTTATTGATTCAGTAAAGTATATAACTTGAAAATACACAACAGTGCTGGTGTATAGTAATTCCTAGTGCGGTGAGACTATCCTGGGATTATTCAGCGACTCCTCCGGGGGTGAGCTCTACATATGTATTGCAGGGATTGTTTCATTGTATTCAACATTACCACCTAGGCTATACTCTAATCATTGCATTAGTGTTCTCGCCTATCATACAACAATATAGGTGTTTCTATGTATTTTGTGTATACAGTTGTGTTCAAAATTACTCAACCCCCAATGCTGTAAAGGGTTTTAGGGAATTTAGTGTACATTTATAATTGTATTCAGAATGAAATCCTACAAGGACTTTTTAAAGAACCATATGCAACTAAAATGACATCAATTGGTTTTGTAATACAGTAGTAAATGTTTCTTTTGTGAATTCTTCATTGACACAATTATTCAACCCCTTAAAGACTACCACTCTGAAGAACAGAGGTTCATTCAAGTGTTTTCAATCAGGTATTGAAAACACCTGTGGATGTCACGGAGCAGCAATAAAGCATAATAAGCACCAATTAGGCAGCTTTAAAATGACTGTGATACTCCTTCTAGACATTTACTGGTGTGGTTACAAACATGGTGAAGTCAAGAGAATGGTCCAGGAAGACAAGAGAAGAGGTGATTACTCTTCACAGGAAGGGCAATGGCTATAAGAAGATTGCAAAGATGTTAAACATACCAAGAGAGACCATAGGAAGCATCATTCGCAAATTCAAGGCAAAGGGCACTGTTGAAACGCTACCTGGTCGTGGCAGAAAGAAGATGCTGACTTCGACTGCTGTGCGCTACCTGAAGCGTAGAGTGGAGAAAAGTCCCCGTGTGACTGCTGAGGAACTGAGAAAAGATTTGTCAGATGTGGGTACTGAAGTTTCAGCTCAGACAATACGTCGCACACTGCGTAATGAAGGCCTCCATGCCAGAACTCCCAGGCGCACCCCCTTGCTGTCTCCAAAGAATAAGAAGAGTCGACTGCAGTATGCCAAAAGTCATGTGGACAAACCACAGAAGTTTTGGGATAGTGTTCTGTGGACTGATGAAACAAAATTAGAACTGTTTGGGCCCATGGATCAACGCTATGTTTGGAGGAGGAAGAACAAGGCCTATGAAGAAAAGAACACCTTGCCTACTGTGATGCATGGCGGGGGGGTCAATCATGCTTTGGGGCGGTTTTGCTTCTGCAGGTACAGGGAAGCTTCAGCGTGTGCAAGGTACCATGAATTCGCTTCAGTACCAGGAGATATTGGATGACAATGTGATGCAGTCCGTCACAAACCTGAGGCTTGGGAGACGTTGGACCTTTCAACAGGACAACGATCCCAAGCATACCTCCAAGTCCACTAGAGCATGGTTGCAGATTAAAGGCTGGAAAATTTTGGAGTGGCCATCGCAGTCACCTGACTTAAATCCGATTGAGAACCTCTGGTGGGACTTAAAGAAAGCAGTTGCAGTGCGCAAGCCTAAGAATGTGACTGAACTGGAGGCTTTTGCCCATGATACCCGTAGATCGCTGCAAGACGCTTGTGTCAAGCTATGCTTCACGTTTAAAAGTTGTTAGTACAACATCCTTTTACAGTTATAAGTACTAAGATTGAATGTCACTTGGGGGTTGAATAAAACTGATAATGATGTGAGCACAGAAGAGACATTTGTGGTTATTTCATTATAAATGTTATGTTATATTTGTCTGACCTACACGTGCCTCTTTGATTTAATTGTAAGCAAGATGACTGAATGATCAAAATCAATGTCAAACTGGCCAAAACACTCAATTTCAGTGGGGGTTGAATAATTTTGAACACAACTGTAACTAATACTTGACTAATAAAATTTCCAATTCATTAAGGCCTTTTAGGCCTTTATACGGCGTACTTATGGTACCTTTTCGGGCTTATTGCCCGCTTTTTGATATATGTCACTATAAGGGTCTAATCCCTATTGGCCTATTTTTTTCTTTTGTCTGTGTTGTGCTCTTATTATTTAACATAAATATGTTTAGTGCTAATTTGACACACCACGCACGTTTAACCCTTTTTTTTTTGGGGTATACGCATGAGATATTCGCATACGCGTTATAGCGGCGGGTATGTACTTGGGTAGTGAAGATAATCTTTACGGAATAGATTTGTGTTGTGCATGGCTTAGTTTTTTCACAGACTTTTATTTCTGTCCGCATGCATAACGAAAATGAAACGGAATCCCGTATCTTCATTCGGAAGTGACTTCAACTTTACGCGTCCAGTTTTTCGTGTGACACCACAAGCCGAGCGACGGAAGTTAGCTACGGATTCCACATGGCGGCCAGTCGAGACTTCAACCCTTCAGAGCATGGACTATAAATTAGGGATAGGCTGATATATCGGTTTTGCCGATTCCGGATATCGGTATCGGCATTTTATTTGTCGATGTTGCAAATAGTTGGACAAGTTGGCTCACTGTAGCTGCGACACGCAAGATCCCACAGAACTTTGCGAATCCGGGGCTTCTCCCACATCTATTGACAGATTTGACATATGATCCAAGTCAAAAGTAAGCTGTGAAAAGCTACCAGGGGTTCAAGTAGAAGACCACATTGTCATAGTAGCAGGGGATAACCCAAAATTTCCAATTGACAATCGTGGTCGGAGTTGTCACTATTCAATCTAAAATTTAACTTTTAATGTTCAGCGTATAAAAAACAGTTTAAAAAGCCACCCTCGGGTGTAACCGGCTGGGTGGAGTAGAGGTAATGTCACTGCTCTGCATGGAGAGAGCCTGTGGAGTCATGGGTTCGATCCCAGCGAGCAATCTCTCCAGTAAGTGTCCTTGGCAACACATCTAACGGTACATACACGCCACCCAGGACAGACTTGAAAACGAGCGAAATCTCAATGTATCCTTCCTGGTAAAATCCTTTCTCCAAAAAAAAAAAAAAAAAAAACTTTAGCGCCTGCTCCTCGGAACACCTGCTGACTGTCCCGGGATCCCACTGTTGTGGTTTGGCGGTAGCGGCTGGTGAGGGTCTTGGTGGACATCTCTTCCCACAGCCTCTCACTGACGGCGGCCATCTTGGGGCCTACGCACTCGCTGTCTCCTCCTGCGCTACCATCCCTGCACACATCTTGCCTACCTGACATAGGTCGTCGTTGGGGCTGACCAGAGCCGAGGGGGAGCGAGGTGCTTTCCAGCTTGGAGTCCTTGCAGCCTGCTTCCGTGACCAAGAGCCAGGAGGATTTGCCGACACATGATGCGGTGCCGCCGCTGACAGAGGCGACATTAAGACGAGTCATGGAAGAGTTTCGTGGACACTGGCGCCAGGATTTGCAAGAGGTCCGCTCTGATGTGGTGGTCCTTCAGCAAGGGATAGACCAGGCTGATACTAGAGTTTCGGAAGTGGAGAAGGCGCAGGCTGCGACAGACACCCATGTACAAGATCTACAGCGGCAGGTTGCCCGTCTCGGTTCGGCGGTGATGGCGCTTGAGACCCGGCACAGATGCCGTAATTTGTGTGGCTCAGGGGGATCCCAGAGGATGTCACTGGCGAGAGACTCCTACAGTTTACCGAAGGCCTGGTGTCCCACATCCTACTGTCCTCTGAAGAACCTGCGAGTTCCTTGGTCGTGTCGGCTATGCGCCTCCGGAAGGCAGCTTCAGCCCCTACGGAAGCCCCCCCCCCGAGACGTTCTCCTGATGACGCGAGATGGAATCACCCAAGCTCAGATTATGTCGGCAGTTGGCCCTACATACCGAGTCACCTACGCCAACAGTGAGGTCACTGTTTTCTGAGATCTACAGTGGGGCAAAAAAGTATTTAGTCAGCCACCAATTGTGCAGGTTCTCCCACTTAAAAAGATGAGAGAGGCCTGTAATGGTCATCATAGGTACACTTCAACTATGAGAGACAAAAGGAGAAAAAAAAATCCAGATTTTTGATTTTTAAAGAATTTATTTGCAAATTATGGTGGAAAATAAGTATTTGGTCACCTACAGTACAGTACAAACATTACTGGCTCTCATAGACCTGTAAAGTCTTCTTTAAGAGGCTCCTCTGTCCTCCACTCGTAACCTGTATGAATGGCACCTGTTTGAAATTGTTATCAGTATAAAAGACACCTGTCCACAACCTCAAACAGACACACTCCAAACTCCACTATGGTCAAGACCAAAGAGCTGTCGAAGGACACCAGAAACAAAATTGTAGACCTACACCAGACTGGGAAGACTGAATCTGCAATGCAATAGGCAAGCAGCTTGGTGTGAAGAAATCAACTGTGGGAGCAATCATTAGAAAATGGAAGACATACAAGACCACTGATATTCTCCATCGATCTGGGGCTCCACGCAAGATCTCACCCCGTGGGGTCAAAATGATCACAAGAATGGTGAGCAAAAATCCCAGAACCACACGGGGGGACCTAGTGAATGACCTGCAGAGAGCTGGGACCAAAGTAACAAAGGCTACCATCAGTAACACACTACACCGCCAGGGACTCAAATCCTGCAGTGCCAGACGTGTCCCCCTGCTTAAGCCAGTACATGTCCGGGCCCGTCTGAAGTTTGCTAGAGAGCATTTGGATGATCCAGAAGAGGATTGGGAAAATGTCATACGGTCAGATGAAACCAAAGTAGAACTTTTTGGTAAAAACTCAACTCGTCGTGTTTGGAGGATAGAGAATGCTGAGTTGCATCCAAAGAACACCATACCTACTGTGAAGCATGGTGGCGGAAACATCATGCTTTGGGGCTGTTTTTCTGTAAAGGGACCAGGACGACTGATCCGTGTAAAGGGAAGAATGAATGGGGCCATGTATCGTGAGATTTTGAGTGAAAACCTCCTTCCATCAGCAAGGGCATTGAAGATGAAACGTGGCTGGGTCTTTCAGCAGGTCAATGATCCCAAACAAACACACCGCCCGGGCAACGAAGTAGTGGCTTCGTAAGAAGCATATCAAGGTCCTGGAGTGGCCTAGCCAGTCTCCAGATCTCAACCCCATAGGTTGGAGGGAGTTGAAGGTCCGTGTTGCCCAGCGACAGCCCCAAAACATCACTGCTCTAGAGGAGATCTGCATGGAGGAATGGGCAAAAATACCAGCAACAGTGTGTGAAAACCTTGTGAAGACTTACAGAAAACGTTTGACCTCTGTCATTGCCAACAAAGGATGGATGAGATGGACTTTTGATATTGACCAAATACTTATTTTCCACCATAATTTCCTAATAAATTCTTTAAAAATTCAGACAATGTGATTTTCTGGATTTTATTTTCTCATTTTGTCTCGCATAGTTGAAGTGTACTTATGACGACAATTACAGGCCTCGCTCATCTTTTTAAGTGGGAGAACCTGGACAATTGGTGACTGACTAAATACTTTATTGCCCCACTGTACCTTTCCTGATGATTGCAGCCCGCAGATGCTTTAAAAGGGGTCACGGCTCTATTTCGCCAGCCTGGGGTTCATTATAAATGGGGGTCGTCAGGCTTCCTGCTCATGTCCTCTGCTGGGGAGACCCTTACGGCGACGACCTTGGAAGAGGCACAGGCGCTGGTGTCTAGGCTGGGTCTCAGTACTGTGCCGCTGATGCCTGAAGTTCACCCACGGGATCCCGGTTGACTGTTGCTATACCCCATACTATCATTTATTCTCCTTCGATGAGACCTGTCCCCGTTTGCCTCGTCTCTGATGATATATTCACAACGGCGGTTGTGATTGTGGCCCCCTCCTACCCCCAGTTTTTGGTGCTTGCCATACTGTGGATGGTGTACCCCTTCCCTCTTCGACCTCTCCCCCCCTTTTATTTTTGTGTGGCATTCTCCGGGTAGTGTCGAGGTGCGCCACTGAGGCCCTCGGGGCTCATGACAATTCCCTAAATGGCCTCCCCGGGAGCGTGCCAGGAGCTTCACGGTGCTGGCCCTTGCTATTCCTTCCCACCACCTCCTCCCCCCTCTTTTTCTTTCCCCCCCATTTTGGGTCACCATCGGCGCCCTATAGATATGTTTGGCACTCCCCCTCCCCTGTTTAAACCTTTCACTACTATATATTCCTCTCATTTTAATTTCATATTTTTTGTTTCGCATTCCCTGCTGCCCATGTTCCTGCTATCTCTGGAGGCTAATTTGTTGAGTGTGGCCCTTTATGTTCCTGTTTATCTGATGATATTTCTAAATAAAAATGTAATTTAAAAAAAAAAAAAAAAAAAAAAAAAACACCCTCTGGTGGTATTCACAGGCACACGAAAAACACAAAAATCCACAGGTAGGTATTGGTACTTAATCTTGCCTTAATATGCGATTATTGTCCCAATATGTCGCTCATATTTCAATTCTCTGTTCCTTAGTGGTAAGAAACCAACCGTCGTGGGTTGGACGTAGGTAGGGATGCACCGATACCACTTTTTAAAGACGGAGTACGCGTACCGATACTTTTATGTCATGTGACAGCTTTCCAATAAGAACAGACCTCATTTAAAAATGCCCCCAGCTCACATGTATATACCCCCCCCGAGATATAGATATATATATATAACCATAACGTGCTATTTAACGTGCGATAGTAATATTGTTTTTAGAGTATTTTCTCATTGGTGACCATCCTCGGGTGTGCGTAGCGGAGACGGATTGCTTTGGTTTGGGAGGAGGTAGGAGTTGTTAACCTAGCTGACGGCGTCCAGGTTTTCAGAACGACCGTGATGACGTCATAGAGGTGAGCCGTTGTTTTGGCGCATGCGCGGTGGTTGCAGAAGCATTCCGGACGTATCGCACACCGGGTGGGTGAGTTCTAGGGATGCACCGATACCACTTTTTTAAGACCGAGTACCGATACTTTTCTTTAATGTCATGTGACGCTTTCCAATAAGAACAGACCATATAAAAATGCCCCCAGCTCGCACATGGATATGCCCCAGCTCACACATGGATATTGCCCCCCAGCTTATGGATATTGCCCCCACAGCTCACGCATGGATATTGCCCCCCGCGATGATACTTACCTTCCTGGGCGCCGCCGGGAATGTCTCCGCGCGTGCGCTCGTTGGAAGGACCCCAGCCGCGACCACGTGGGATCGTGTGATCCCGGCTGGGGTCCTTCCAACGAGCGCACGCGGGGAAACTTTCCCGGCGGCGCCCAGGAAGGTAAGTATCATCGCGGAGAGCAGCTGCAGGGCCTGTCTGAATGCTCTATCTGCATTCGGACAGGCCCTGCAGCTGCTCACTGTGTTCATACTTACCTTCCTGGGCGCCGCCGGGAAAGTTTCCCAGCGCGCGCTCGTTGGAAGGACCCCAGCCGTGATCACATGGTCCCACGTGGTCGCGGCTGGGGTCCTTCCAACGAGCGCACGCGCGGAGACATTCTCGGCGGCGCCCAGGAAGGTAAGTATTGTGTGAGCAGCTCCAGGGGCGGCTGTCCGAATGCCAATAGAGCATTCGGACAGCCGCCGCAGCCCCTCGGATGCCGGCTCAATGCCGGCTTCCGGTATCGGTAAAAATATCGGGGGGTACTGCACGAGTACCAAGTACTCCTGCAGTACCCAGTATCGGCCCAGATACCGATACTAGTATCGGTATCGGTGCAACCCTAGTGAGTTCCCAATGAGTTTTTAATTGATATGGTAATATGTTCCCTATTTAAACCTTGAGTTTATACTAGGTTGTATATGTTTTTGTCCTGATGAAAGTTCCGGATCGGAACTGAAACTTTGACGATTTTAAAAGCATGCCCGAATAAAGCTTGGAATTTTTGAAAATCCTGGAGTGCTGGTGAATCCCTTTTGAATACATATATATATATACAGTGGTGTTCAAAATTATTCAACCCCCACTGAAATTGAGTGTTTTGGCCAGTTTGACATTGATTTTGATCATTCAGTCATCTTGCTTACAATTAAATCAAAGAGGCACGTGTAGGTCAGACAAATATAACATAACATTTATAATGAAATAACCACAAATGTCTTTTCTGTGCTCACATCATTATCAGTTTTATTCAACCCCCAAGTGACATTCAATCTTAGTACAACATCCTTTTACAGTTATAACAGCTTTTAAACGTGAAGCATAGCTTGACACAAGCGTCTTGCAGCGATCTACGGGTATCATGAGCAAAAGCCTCCAGTTCAGTCACATTCTTAGGCTTGCGCACTGCAACTGCTTTCTTTAAGTCCCACCAGAGGTTCTCAATCGGATTTAAGTCTGGTGACTGCGATGGCCACTCCAAAATGTTCCAGCCTTTAATCTGCAACCATGCTCTAGTGGACTTGGAGGTATGCTTGGGATCATTGTCCTGTTGAAAGGTCCAACGTCTCCCAAGCCTCAGGTTTGTGACGGACTGCATCACATGGTCATCCAATATCTCCTGGTACTGAAGAGAATTCATGGTACCTTGCACACGCTGAAGCTTCCCTGTACCTGCAGAAGCAAAACAGCCCCAAAGCATGATTGACCCCCCGCCATGCATCACAGTAGGCAAGGTGTTCTTTTCTTCATAGGCCTTGTTCTTCCTCCTCCAAACATAGCGTTGATCCATGGGCCCAAACAGTTCTAATTTTGTTTCATCAGTCCACAGAACACTATCCCAAAACTTCTGTGGTTTGTCCACATGACTTTTGGCATACTGCAGTCGACTCTTCTTACTCTTTGGAGACAGCAAGGGGGTGCGCCTGGGAGTTCTGGCATGGAGGCCTTCATTACGCAGTGTGCGCGTATTGTCTGAGCTGAAACTTCAGTACCCACATCTGACAAATCTTTTCTCAGTTCCTCAGCAGTCACACGGGGACTTTTCTCCACTCTACGCTTCAGGTAGCGCAGAGCAGTTGAAGTCAGCATCTTCTTTCTGCCACGACCAGGTAGCGTTTCAACAGTGCCCTTTGTCTTGAATTTGCGAATGATGCTTCCTATGGTCTCTCTTGGTATGTTTAACATCTTTGCAATCTTCTTATAGCCATTGCCCTTTCTGTGAAGAGTAATCACCTCTTCTCTGGTCTTCCTGGACCATTCTCTTGACTTCACCATGTTTGTAACCACACCAGTAAATGTCTAGAAGGAGTATCACAGTCATTTTAAAGCTGCCTAATTGGTGCTTATTATGCTTTATTGCTGCTCCGTGACATCCACAGGTGTTTTCAATACCTGATTGAAAACACTTGAATGAACCTCTGTTCTTCAGAGTGGTAGTCTTTAAGGGGTTGAATAATTGTGTCAATGAAGAATTCACAAAAGAAACATTTACTACTGTATTACAAAACCAATTGATGTCATTTTAGTTGCATATGGTTCTTTAAAAAGTCCTTGTAGGATTTCATTCTGAATACAATTACAAATGTACACTAAATTCCCTAAAACCCTTTACAGCATTGGGGGTTGAATAATTTTGAACACAACTGTATTTCACACACACCTGAAATGGCCGGTGTGCGTGTGTATATATATATTTCACACACACCTGAAATGGCCGGTGTGCGTGTGTATATATATATTTCACACACACCTGAAATGGCGTGTGTGTGTGTGTATATATATATTTCACACACACCTGAAATGGCGTGTGTGTATATATATATTTCACACACACCTGAAATCGCGTGTGTGTGTATATATATATATTTCACACACACCTGAAATCGCGTGCGTGTGCGTATATATATATTTCACACACACCTGAAATGGCGTGTGCGTGTGTGTATATATATATTTCACACACACCTGAAATGGCGTGTGCGTGTGTATATATATTTCACACATACACCTGAAATGGTGTGTGTGTGTGTGTGTGTGTGTGTGTGTGTGTGTGTGTGTGTGTGTGTGTGTTATATATATATTTCACACACACCTGAAATGGCCAGTGTGTGTGTGTATATATATATTTCACACACACCTGAAATGGCCAGTGTGTGTGTGTATATATATATTTCACACACACCTGAAATGGCCAGTGTGTGTGTATATATATATATTTCACACACACCTGAAATGGCGTGTGTGTATATATATATTTCACACACACCTGAAATGGCGCGTGGGTATATATATATTTCACACAGACCTGAAATGGCGCGTGTGTGTGTGTATATATTTCACACAGACCTGAAATGGCGCGTGTATATATATTTCACACACACCTGAAATGGTGTGTGTGTATATATATTTCACACACACCTGAAATGGTGTGTGTGTATATATATTTCACACACACCTGAAATGGTGTGTGTGTATATATATTTCACACACACCTGAAATGGTGTGTGTATATATATTTCACACACACCTGAAATGGTGTGTGTATATATATTTCACACACACCTGAAATGGTGTGTGTATATATATTTCACACACACCTGAAATGGTGTGTGTATATATATTTCACACACACCTGAAATGGCGTGTGTGTGTGTGTGTGTATATATATATTTCACACACACACCTGAAAATGGCGTGTGTGTGTGTGTATATATATATATATTTCACACACACCTGAAAATGGCGTGTGTGTGTGTGTATATATATATTTCACACGCACCTGAAA
>RXON01002912.1:0-75000 GCA_009667805.1 Leptobrachium leishanense | reverse complement strand
TAATTTTTAAGATACCTTTTTTGCTACTGAAACAGACTTCCAATGTTTTACTTGCATTATCTGCAAGAACTCTAACGGCCATAACTTATATACGCGAGAAACATATTTGCAGAAATGAGCTAGAATGACATCTGCGTTCTAATGCTACCAACACCTCTGCTCATTTCTCTAGAAATAGCGCTCAGTGTTCTACATCTCACAATTAGAGATCGTGATAAGCCAGGATGGGTGAAAGATCTAAATAACCAAATTTAAAAAAGTGTTCACCCGCCTGGCTTCAGCTAATCACGCAAAGCAAAGCCCTATATTTTTGGATTTGCAAATCATAACTCATACTTTCTATCAAATTATGGGAGAAAGATAAACATTTCAAAATTATTCAGGCATACGCATTCGTGATTGCATAACAACCGACAAATAGACATAACACGTTACTTCAGCCGTTAGGTGCGAAAAAAAAAAGCATTATTCAGGAACGTCTTACTCTCACGGAGCCGGTTCCTGAAGTTTGGGTCGTTCCTCCGCTTCCTATCGAAATAAATACAATAACAAATGACTAAGGCGCCACAAACCCCCGCTGCTATAACACTCGTTTTTCCTACGACCATTTCTTTATCCCCCGATTAGAGCAAGAATGAAAGGTTGTACAGCCAGACCACGTTTCCCCTTCTACACCCTTGAAGCGTCGCTAAGCACCGGAACAAACGTCATTAAAGTGCGCCTAACAAACGAGTCTCAAATCTGTGACGTCTTCCTCCTCCAGGAACTCAGACCTAGGAATGGGAACTAGACCGCTCAAAGATACAAGGTTATTTTTGTCCCTTATGGTTTTTTTATTGCGGACTTATACTTGTCAGCTAAAATGACTAGTTTCCATCCTAATGAAAGGAAAGGTTTGCAACATAGTGGCCAAATTTCCTCCTAGTAGAAGAAAGAACGTTTTATGCGTGAAAATCTAGTTCTTATCCCGAGGCGCGTTCAGTTCTTCAGCAGCTGCTGAATTGTTCTATTGCAGCAGCACTTCAGTTTGCTGCAGCCGTCTTACTGAGCGCTTTGGCTGAATATGGAAGCGAAAGGGCAGAGGATTGCTTAATGAAAGGTGCTGTTTCTGCAAAATCCACTTTTGTCCACTTTTATTACCACTTTACTACGTGAAGTCTATTTGGTATCCAGGTTGTGGATATGTACTGAACTAATTAAATCAGCAAGTGTGGATGTACCAGGTGGTATACGTTAGATTTTTCCCAAAACAATCCTAAAGGGTTATTCAGAGAGCGTGAAAAGCAGGAGAATGGAGAATGAAAAATTCTAGTTCTAAATAGCCAAACCACAAAAATTTCTCACTTTCCAAATCGGCTATTTTGACCTAGAATTTTTCATTCTCCAGTCATTCTCCTGCATTTCATCCTCTCTGAATAACCCTGCTAGTATTTTTTTTTTCCTTCAGGGGTCCTGGTATATTACAGAACTGAACAAATTGACTCCCTGATTGCCCAGATTTGTCACTTAGAACCTGTCACTGAGCTGACAACTGGCGCTCCTCAGCGAGTCACAAGAAACTGACTTAGCTGTTTTAAAGACCATTTTTACTTTTCCCTCGGTTTTGCGTTTCAAATTGTATGGACAATTTTATGTTATTACTATGTGGTTTTATTGAAGGGTGGTGTATTTTACAATGTATCCTTATTGTATGAATGTAGTTTCAAATGTAGAAAACTGTATGTAATGTGGTTTTTCCCCAGTCCCCATTTTGCCGAGCCCAGCATGGGTCCAAAGGATCTCTTGGCCCCAAAATGGAGGATATAGCAAGCCATCTTTTCCAAGACCTCATCTACCTAATCCCTAGACAATGGGGAAGAAGATAGGGACCAGGAGGCTGGGAAAGGAGCCAATCAGAGCTGGTTGTGTGGACGGGGGAGTTGGTAATCCTTTGTGTGTGAATTGTATAAATGAGCCTGTTCAAACCCTTAATAAATCAGTTCAGCCGAGTTCACTGTTTTATTTCAGGGCAAATCACATTCACCACGGAAGACACTCAGCGGTCTTCCGGAACGCTACCTACCCCACAAGAGGAACATCGAATCGACCCCAGACGGTACCACTTCCATACAGCGGTCCCTCACAACGCCAAAGCCAGCACCCAGGACCAGTGGATCAGGCTGCTCGGGACGCTGAGTGCCGAGCCACTCGGCAGTCGGGCTGATCCACAGCAGGGGAATCTGGAGAGCAGGACAACCTACGATACCGTCACAGAACCCATATGTGAACAATTCATGAATAAAGGCACTTATTTATTTGCAATGTATTTTACCAGGAAGGATACATTGAGATTGCTCTTGTTTTCAAGAACATGGAAATTTTTAGTTGTTACAGAAATAAAGCAATAAATGCAAGATATTGAAAACAAATATACAGATTAACACAGACAATAAATAGGTAGGAAATATTCAGGGTTATTCAAAGAGAATCGAAAAAGTCATCGCACAGTCGGTGAATTTTCGTTGTGTTCAATTCGGCGATCCCATTTCGGCGACCCTGCGGTGTATTCAGCAAACACCGCAGGGCCGTAGTAGTGCAGGGAAAAGCCGCAACAAACCTGACGAACACTCTCCGCAAAACCCGGCGAAGGCTCACCAAAACCTGCAAAAACATTTGGATTAACCCTGTCGAACACGCTGGAGAAACGCGAGCAGCCGTTGATCACAGCGCAGAACAGCCGCCGGAAACAGACGAACGCAGACGAATGGAGTAAAAAAAAAAAAAAAGTACGCTTGAGGCCGGGGGCACTCTAGGTGTTTTTTTTCTGCGCGCGTTCCGGCATCCACTCAACGGAGGATCGCGCTTTGCAGCCCCGTCGACGACCATCCTAGCGCATCGACAGGGAGGATCTCTAGAAGCACGCATGCTACACGTACGCATAGTGCGCGTGCAAAAGCATGTGACCAACCCCATCGCAGCAGCACAACGCTGCGACGGATGTCGGTAACTGCGTTTCAATGCGCGCTAGTGCGCAGACGAATACGCCTAGTGTGCACCCGGCCTGAATGTTTGAAAAGTGAAACGCTGTTTGCAAAGAAACTACTGAGCGACAATGTCTGAAATTTACATACAAGGTCCAATGAATGATAATAAAAAGGGCTGTTATTTGTTTTGCAAACAAATCCTGAAAAACGCCTAAAAGATCCTAAAAAATCTATAAATAAAGAGACTTTTTACTGCAGAATATTATATTAAACAGTTTATTAGATATTGAATTAAACCGGGAATATTTTTAACATTGAAGCCTATGGGATTCACCTGAATAAACCTGTCAAATGAAACCACCGAACAGGGCAATTCGGCAAATTTTCCCTTCTGGTTTGTGTTCTCTGAATAGACAAAACATTGCTTGTCTGGGGATTTCACTGCCCTCTAGCAGGCAAAGAACAGGCACCGAAAGTAGACGTTGATTCAGTGGCGTAAAAAAGTTCTGAGGAGTGATGATAACTACTGTACATCGATGGTACGTAGAAAAAATGTTTAACCAGGCTAGATGGCAGGGGATACAGAAAATGGTTCTGTATAAAGGTAAGGGAGGTAAGAGCCCTAAAAGGAACAGTATTTCCTGCTTGGGATATAAGCACAGTCGAAAAACGACCAGTAGTAAAGTGCTACTGTGGGTGGGAGGCTAATAATGTGCAAACAAAGTGCATAGATTGCAATTACCACCTAAAATATTAATGTGCAATCAAAGTGCATAAGTAGCAATTACCACCTAAGGTATTGGTGTTGGCACTAATGGTGTGCCTATTAACTGATTTCATGGCATGCAGTGCTCCTTTAGTCGGTGGGCACCATCACCTCTTTTATCAGCTTACAGGAGTCTCGGACGAATTGAATGATGTTCGTATCACATAAGAAAAAAACTGGCTAGGCGTCTGGTATACAGTCCATTTAAATAAACTGTAGACTGAATTTGTATAAAAAAGGGGGTAAATACTTTATTATAAAAAGTTTTTATACAGGATATTCAAATCGGGGGGGAAGGATCAAAGGGGTGCGTGTTCTTTGAACTGTTGGACTACTCCCTTTCATCCTCACATTTATAGACACTAGCATTTTATGAAAATCTGTATGCACTTTATTCTGTATTCTGCACAAGACGTGCTTTTACGTGAATTGTTTTTTATGATGTGTGCTTTTTGAACCGAAATTTTATTGGTCCCAATTTTATTGGTCTGAGTTAATAGGCTAATTACCTTATGTGGTAATTGCTACTTATGCACTTTGTTTGCACTTTTGCACATTAATATTTTAGGTGGTAATTGCAACCTATGCACTTTGTTTGCACTTTTGCACATTATTAGCCTCCCACCCACAGTAGCACTTTACTACTGGTCATTTTTCGACTGTGCTTATATCCCAAGTGGGAAATACTGTACCTTTTAGGGCTCTTACCCCCCCTTACCTTTTATACAGAACCATTTTCTGTATCTCCTGCCATCTAGCCTGGTTAAACATTTTTTCTATGTACCATTGATGTACAGTAGTTACCATCTCTCCTCAGAACTTTTTTGCACCACTGAATCCTCTTCTACTTTCGTATCTCTTTAAGCACATTTCTGTCGAGGTTTTGTGTTCCTCTCTCATCAGGCTGCATTTATACTTAAAATTACTATCTTAATTTGAATTTAGCGCCTCCACTGTACCTCTCATATCTATAAAGAACAGGCACCGTATGTGCAGGCAATTCGCCAGGATTTGACGAACTGCCTGCTCTCTGTATTGCCAGGAAAGGTAACCGTACGCTGAATTACAGCGTTCGGTTACCTTTCGGCCACAATTCGGATCTCTTTGAATAACCCTGATACTCTTTCATGGTTATGCAAAGAAAATCAAAGTCCCCGCTCGTTTGGTGACTTTTCGTTTCCTGCGATTCGGCGATCCAAGTTTGCCGACCCTGCGGTGTATTCAGCAAGCACCACAGGGCCGCGGTACTGCAGGGGAAACCCGACGAACAGCAGAAACAGCTGGATTAACCCCGCCGAACACGCCAGAGAAACCCGAATAGCCGCCGATCACAGCGCAGAGCAGCCACCCGAAAAACCCGACACACAGACGAATAAAGTGGAAAAAAAAAACAGTACGCGTGAAAGTTTGAAATTTAAAACGCTGTTTGCAAAAAAACTATGGAACGAAAATGCCTGCAATTTTCATATAAGATCCAATGAATGATAATAAAAAGATCTTTTACAGAGAAAAGAAAAGATGATTTTAAAAAAAACGGGAAAAAATGTATCCCATAAAAATACCTAACAGATCCTAAAAAAAATCTATAAAAATACTTTTTACTGCAGAATATAATCTTAACCCTTTCACTGCTGAGCCATTTCACTGCTGTGTGCTGAGCTCCTTTTTTTTTTTTACTGCTTTTGCTCATCATGTTTAATTGCGATTTGAAGCCATGTTTTTATTATATGACCCAGACACATTATATATCGTTCTTTCCGGCAGACTCCGCAGATTAATAATATATCATTTTTATATGTATATGTCATGTCCTGCCTGTATATTATAACAAAAAATGCAATAAAATTAGAATTTTTAATCATCTACAGCGTGTAAAGTGTTTTTTTTTTTTCACATTTTATCATACGAGTTTTTGCGTCAATATTTTCTATGGGGTGCGCTTGTTAAAAAAAATTAGAAATTGGGAATCGTTACATTTTTTTGGGGGTATTACGTGATTTTTGGCAAACGTTCCCAATAGACAAAAATCATTAGTGCAGCATCATTGTTCACATAGTAATTGAAATGTGAACAATATTGCTGCATTAATAAAAACCACACAAAAGAAACACATTTTTTTTTTATCATTATTTCCTTTCTTTAAACATGGTCTTGTTTGGTATCATTCGAAAGGCCATGCTCAGGCCTTTCAAATGATATGAAACATAACCCCCCTAGCTGCCTTGGGAAATCCCCGGGCAGCTAGGGGTTCCCCTGCTAACTGACGTCACCGCGCCAAGCGCGAGGACGTCTGTTGCCGAGGGGAGACCCGGAGGTGGAGCCGCCCTTCAAGATCTAGGCCGCGATCTGCGCCGAAGGGGGTTAAAGCCAGGCACCACTTTGAAGGGCAGACACTGGCTTTTGATTTACCCCCCCCCCCCCCCCCCCACCTTCAGGCGATTTGGCTTTTGCCGGGGGGTCGCCTGCGAATCGCGTTCGACGCAATGACGTTATTATGGCGGGAGGATCTATAAAAGCGGCATCTGACTTCAAGGAAGTCAGAACACCGCAGGACCCGGACCAGAGAGGTGGGTATCTCTCTGACCCCCCCCCCCCCTGCCGAGCAGAAGTGTGGGGAACGTCCTCCACATACAGCGGGGGTCAATGAGGATGTTCCCCACACGTCCTCCGCAGGGAAGGGGTTAAACGGTTTATTAGATATTGAATTAAAACGGGAATATTTTTAACATTGAAGCCTATGGGAGTCTCCTGAATAAACCTGTCGCATGAAACCACCATGAATAGCAGGGCATTTTGGCAACTTTTTACTGCTGTTTGGTGTTCTCTGAATAGACATAGCATTGCTGCTCTATGGGGATTTCTGTGCCCTCGAACAGGCACCGTATGTGCAGGCAATTCGCCAAGATTTTTCGAACTGCTTGCTCTCTTAATAGCCGAATGGCTAGGAAAGGTACGCTGAATTTCACTGTTCAGTTACCTTTCGGCCTCAATTCGGATCTCTTTGAATAACCCCCATTATGTTACTTGTTTACAGGTTCATTCTGTATTAAGGTATATTAATAGAGATCTCTTGAGTGACTTAAGACTGGGGCAAGATTTGATGGCGTCTGGGAGGTTATTACATTATTGCGGTGCTCTGTAGGAAAATGAGGATCGAGCCACTTTCATTTTGTATTGTGGCACTGCAAGTAAGGTACTAGTCCTGGATCGGAGGGTATAGGATGAGGGAACTCCTAGGGGAAGTCGCCTATTCAAGTAGGGTGTCTGTGTATAATAAATATATATATATATATATGTCGGCAGATAAGAACCTTTTGGCCCATCTAGTCTGCCCAATTACATGGATTTATCTGTTGTTAGGTTAGCCCAGGGCTCAAAATTTCAAATCCCAAGCTACTAGCCAGACCTTAAAAGTTACTCGCCACCAGTTGCCCCACCTACCCTGCTCTGAACTCCGCCCCTAAACACACCCTCTTAAATTATCTTATGAAATTACACTGTTAAAGGTTTTATTCAGAATAAAGTTACAAAAATAAATAACTTTAATCAGACCGAGACTCCAGATACATGTATATCAAGACATCAGACGCCAGGTACATATATACCCAGACATCAGATCCAAGTAATATCATCCATTAAGTACAGACTCCTCGCCAACAGTTTTTAGGACCAAATTAATTTGGGGTTTATGCATCCGATATATCAAGTGGAACCGAATACTCTCTTTTAACCCTTTAACGCCGCAGGACGTTCCATGACGTCCTGGCGGCGGGCGGGCTTTGAAGACGCGGGGCGTACAGGTACGCCCCGCTGTCTTCAATGGGGCCGCCTCGGCCCCTCCCCGCAGCCTGCGCGCGCTGACTCGCGGTGCAATTTTCACCCCCCTCCCACTCCCCTGCAATTCACCCCCACTGCAATTTTCACCCCCTCCCCTGCAATTCACCCCACTGCAATTTTCACCCCCCACTCCCCTGCAATTCACCCCCCCACTCCCTTGCAATTCACCCCCCCACTCCCTTGCAATTCACACCCACTCCCTTGCAATTCACCCCCCCACTCCCTTGCAATTCACCCCCCCCACTCCTTGCAATTCACCCCCCCCACTCCCTTGCAATTCACCCCCCCCACTCCCTTGCAATTCACCCCCCCCACTCCCTTGCAATTCACCCCCCCCACTCCCTTGCAATTCACCCCCCCCACTCCCTTGCAATTCACACCCCCCACTCCCTTGCAATTCACCCCCCCACTCCCTTGCAATTCACCCCCCCCACTCCCTTGCAATTCACCCCCCCCACTCCCTTGCAATTCACCCCCCCCCACTCCCTTGCAATTCACACCCACTCCCCTGCAATTCACACCACCCTCCCACTCCCCTGCAATTCACACCACCCTCCCACTCCCCTGCAATTCACCCCCTCCCTTTACCTGTCCTTGCGAGTAGTAGAGTGAGGGGGCGGGGATAATCCCCGCTTCCCTCACTCGCTGAGGCATGCCGAGTCCTCCTTCACGCTGTGCCCGGAAGAGGAGTGCAGCGTGATGGGACATCCAGCGTGTAACAGGTAAAAGGGGGGTGGGAGAGGGAATTTGCACCCCCCCCTGTTGTGACACTTTGAGGACTAATTGATTCCTCACGCCGGATGTTTTCCATCTCTGATCATGCTGTACACGGCACGTATCTAATACAGTGGCCATTGCTTTAGAAAACTGAGTGGGGGAATTTTGCGCTCCCTGAGGCATGACAGTCCACGTGTATTGCCTATTGTCATGGGTAAAAGCAAACAGGTACATGCAAACTGGGTCGAGTGGCACACTAAAAAAAGCATTTGCCAAATCTACTACAGTAAAGTAACAGGCAGACGGTGGAATACCAGATAACAGAGTGTGTGGGTTGGAAACAAGTGGGGTGTCTAGTATAGTTGACTCGTTAACTGCCCAGAGATCCTGAACCATCCTGTAGGCTTCAGGTTCGCCCTTTGGGGTCTTTTTCTTGACAGGGAACAGTGGACTATTGCATGGAGAGGTGCACTGGACGAGGGCACCACTTTCCACAAGTATGCAAACTTGTTTTGCAATGGCAGCAGACTGAGCCGGTTTCAGGGGGTATTGGGGTTTGCGGGGTGGTGTTGCGCCAGGTTTCAAAGTTACTAGGACAGGTGGGACCTGCAAACGTCCGATATCCTCTGGGCCTTTTGACCACAGGTGATCGGGAACATCGTGTAGTTCGGGGATGGGAGGGAAGGAAATTGGGCCGGACTCAATAGACATGAGTAGGGGAATTGGATTAAGAGCCACACTATCGTGCAATGATAGTGGCGCAGACAGGGTTACCTGTCCATCAGGTGTGAATTTTATGGAGGCTTGGAGGCGAGATAGAACATCTGCTCCAAGGAGATTGAGGGGGCAGGTATCGGAGACAACAAATCTGGCGAGGAGATCTGGGTGATTTCCTACTTGTAAGGGTTTTGTTAACAAATTAGAGTGGGGTACGCCATCTACACCCACACATGAAATATCAATGTCAGATAGAAAAGAGGGGTCCGGTATGTCAGTGGCTTGTATTACACTGCGGGCTGCCCCTGTGTCTATGAGGAATGTGGTGGGGTTACCTTCAATGGGTAAGGTTACCTTAGCGAGTGCCCCCCCTCTCCCTCCGCAGAGACAGCCATGACAAGGGAGCCTGACACAGGGTTGCTGGTTTCCTAGCTCAGGGGCGGAGGTGGGGGAAAATTATCTGGTGCAAAGGAGACCTCTGATTGAGGTGGTCTGGTATCAACCCTTTGGGGAGTCCATGGTTTGCAGGGGGTTATGGGTTCTTTACAATCCCGTTTGAAATGGCCGTACTGCCCACAATTAAAACAGGATCGTGGAGGGTGCATCCCATCACTACTAGGCGGCCCTCCAACTGTACCCGCTGCCATAAGGGAGTGGGTTTCTTTGTCAGGAAAACGGACTCTAAACCTTTTGCTACCAGGAGAAGAGTGTCTAGGGGGAGCACCCGGTATTCAGTAATAAGACCTTTCTTTACATGTTCCTTTAGTCCAGAAACAAATGCCGAGGATAACATCTGGCCATGTGATTTATTGTAGGCATTAAACCTTAGGTTGGAGAACACTTGCATCAACCTGGCATAATATTTCTCAACTGATTCAGCCTTATCTTGAGTGATATCATTTATAGTGGTTGCCTGGTCAGCTAATCTGTCCTTTGCCCACTCTCTGAGCTGTTCACAAAAGTCTATACCTGACTGGTATGAGACATCAGATACTAAACGCGCAGAAGTAAATCCTTTTTCCATTATGGGCCAATACCCATTGCCTGCTTTTATTTCGCACAAACTTAAAAGGTCCCTCCATGCTGCAGAGTAAGTCTTCTGAATCTGAACTATGCGTCTATAAAAGGGCATAGGTTGTTTTTCCGGGTCAGGTAATGTGCCTACTAGGGAGAAGGCTTGAGATGGTGTGAAGGTGACATACATAATGGGGACGTCAGTGGAAGTGAAATCTCCCAGTCGGGGAGATGTTCCCGGTACTCGGGCTATTGGGAGTGTCCAGGTTACATTGTTTTTGGGAGTTGGAGGGTTGTCATGGGTGTTTTGGTAGAAAGGGTACGTGGTGTCGGTTTGCTGGGGTGGAAAGGTGATAAGATCTTGGTGCTGGGGGGGAAAAAGTGTGGGCTGGCTACGGGTGACCTGGGGTGTTGCAGGTAACCCTATGTGGGACGTTAGGGAATCATCGGAACGATTTACTGAGTCCTAAGAATGACCGGAGGAAGGTGCCCGCATTCCCATCCATGGTTGACCCGGGTCACCGGTACGGTCTATCGTGTGGAGAGTGGTATCTAAATTGGGAAAATGAGGCATTATAGGTGATATAGTCAGTGTCTGACTTGTGGATGTTGGTGGGAATGGGGCAGAACTTGGTGTGTAATATGCTCCATTTGTACTTAAAACAGGGTAAAGACTCGTGGGGCTGATTTTTCTACTTTAATTTTGGAAACATAGCCATATGAAGGGGGTTCAGATTTTGGGGTGAGATACTAGTAATCTGTTTTTCCTTTCCTCTTATCTATTGTTTCTATCCACCCTTCGTTCTCCATTTCTTTTGCAACCCTATACCATGCCTGTGCTACATTCCATAATCCATTATCTATCAACATTCCTTTTTTATTTTTCAACACATTTTTCCATTCTTCTACTGTTGTGGACAGAAATGTATATATTTGCTAATAATATTCAAAAGCTTAGAAAAATGCTCATTTAAGTAGTGTAAATGGTTAATTAGGATTTAAGAATCAAATGCATATTATTCTTAAACGCTAGCTTTGTTTGAGTACGCACATAACGTTTCTTGTCCTGTGAAGAGAACATCTTGAAGGTCATGTTTTGGGAACATCCGAGAACGTCCTGTAACGGCGTCCTTGACAAGCTAAGGAGAAGCTCGGAGACACTGATGTTTATTTTCTTTAAACTGTATTAAACAATGTCTGAGATGACGGATATAATGACGAATAGAATGTTGGGCAACAGCCTGTTATCAGTACATGTAATAAAGCATAAAAAGGCTTGTGGATTATCAAATAAATGGGCTCAGAGCAGTCATTTGGCTCGGAAGCTATATAGACGTATTCATTGTCTGTGTGTCTTCTTTATGCGCAAAGCTATCTGACTTCTCTACCAAATTAGAACAGAAACTGGCATCCGACGAAGGACTTCTGTTGTCCATTGCACTACCTGTAATCTGGGATTATCTAATTCACAAATCTTGCCTAAAATCTTTAGTTTTGTTACATTTTGTTTGCCTGTCCTTTCCTCAACTCACCTGCATGGTGGCAACCAACCAGCATGGCTACTCTGTTCATTTCCCATTCTCGATTTGTTAGCTCTGTTTCCCGGTCACTTTTCAATTCACGTAGTTTATCAACAGTCAGAAACGAGGATAGACCTATATCTATCGTGTCCTCTTCAAACCACGACAATAAAGCGTCTCGTCCTCTCCTATATTCCAGATATAGAATTCTGCTAGAAGGTGTAGCTAAGACCTCTTTTACCGCAGCATATATATCCTACAGGTGCTTCCTTTACCGCGTCACCTGTTCCTACTAGATATATATATATTCTTGTGAGTTCCTACTAGATACGCCTAATGCATCATCTATATACCGGTACCCACAAAAACTCCTCTGATTGTCAATCAAACTATACTTCAATCAGAGATATATCGCGTCCTACTACCAAGCTTGTGATTGCCTGTTACCGTTAGACACATACCTGGTAGTAGGACTTTCCTATTACATCACATCACCTGTTACCGCTGGAGATAGCTAACCAGGTACACTCCACTTGTTACCGCTGGATCACGATAATCTCTCTGATCAACAACCAAACCACAATTTCTATCAGGAAATATGCTGTCAATACAAAGAACCGTGAACAGACGTACAAACAGACAACTGGCATGCGACTCGTGGGTCAGTATAACGGGCACCTGGGCAAAGCTAAATAAAACACCACTTTTGATGCCTTTCCCAAGTGTCACACTGGGGTTTTCCCGGGGTTGGATCACAAACCAGAACACGTCACCGGCAGGATGGCAAAAGGTATCTTACCTGTGAGGTTACAAAGGTGATCAGGCTCTGGTTCTGGTGTGGTCCCGCCAAGAAATCCTTGGCGGTGGCACGATGGCAAAGATTTAACCCAGGGCCCCACGTTGCAGGCGCCAAATTGAAGTGGACAATATAGTCCTTCCTCAGATGCCAGTCTCTGTTCCAATCGGTGGAGAAATCAGGTAAGATACATGCGCGCATAAAGAAATCACACAGACAACGAAGAAGTCTATGTAGCTTCTCTGGTCAAAGCCAATGATTCCTCCTGAATCTGTTTAATAGGTTTTGATATATTATATAGCACGTCTATACGTAAGCAGATGGGAGTCAACTTAACATTTTGATTGACTTCAGCATAAAATTGCGGATACACAGTTTATTTATTAATTAAATGAAAATCAAATATTTCCAAAGGTCAAAGTATCATTTTGTCATCTGCAAAGTCAGCAGTGTTCTCTGCATCCTGGGTGACATTGTGATGTCTGGTAATGTTCTGTAACAGGATGCAAAACACAAAACATGGGTCCTTCTTCCTGCTTGTGGTCAATTGTTTTTGCAGGGCCACCTGCTTGTGGTTCATTATTTCTGCAGAGACGGCGAAATTACGCAAGATACATTTTGGTTTTATCTGAAAAGACCGTTATATTAATTTCGTCTTAAAGCCATAGCAAACTTAACCTAAATGATCATTTTTCTAGGCCTTTGAAAATTATGAAAGCAGATCTATATTCTTGTCCACAACAATATCTCGGGGGGATATATACATGTGAGATGGGGCATTTTTATATGAGGTCTGTTCTTATTGAAAAGCGGTCACATGGCATAAAATAAAAGTATCGGTACTCGTATCTGTGAGTACTTTTAAAAAGTATCGGTACTCGGTCTTAAAAAAGCGGTATCGGTGCATCCCTATAAATTAGGAAAACAGTTTGCTTGAATGTTTGAAAAGTGAAACGCTGTTTGCAAAGAAACTACTGAGCGAAAATGTCTGAAATTTACATATGAGGTCCAAGGAATGATAATAAGAAGGACTGATACAGAAAAAAATAAGTAAACTTAAAGAAAAAAAGTCCAGAAAAATGCTTAAAATAGTCTAAAATATCTATAAATAAAGAGACTCTTTACTGCAGAATTTTATAATGAACGGTTTATTAGATATTGAATTAAAACGAGATTATTTTTAACATTGAAGCCTATGGGATTCGCCTGAATAAATCTGCCGCATTAAAACCAACGAATGGCAGGGCATTTCGGGAACCTTTCACTGCTGGTTTCTGTTCTCTGAATAGCCAAAGCAGTGTTTTTTTATGGGGATTTCACTGCCCTCGAATAGGCACCGTATGTGCAGGAAATTCGACCAGGATTTGGCAAATTGCCTGCTCTCTGGATAGCCGAATGGCCAAGAAAGGTAATTCGGATCTCTTTGAATTACCCTGTATGTTACATGTTTACAGGTGCATTCCGTATTGCAGTATGTTAATAGGGAGCTCTTGAGGGACTTAAGACTGGGGGAAGATTTGATAGCAATACACATCAAATGGTATGCGCCACACAACACGTCGTAACCGCCAAATCAGCAAAGCTACACCAGGATTTAGTGGTTTCCCCTATACCATATCATGCAATAATTGTTTTATACATATCTGGTGAGCGCAAATGAATGCTTATGGAGTTTGGAGGACTCTTGCATATCCGCAATCCATCGTATGGTTATGAAAAGAAGCAAACATAAAAACAACGATGGTGCAGTATGAATGGATTATATGCAACAATTTTGTGTAAAAAAATTCCACTCACAAACACTGAGTCCCAACACTGGCTCTGAGTGGCACTGCGCTTTTGGGGAGTTTTCTTCCTCCTTGTTGGCAGGTGACCCCCACCTTTCTTTGATGAAGGTCTCCAATCACCATGTAACGGTAAAGACAAAAAACAAGATAGGCACTTTTCTAGTGCAAATCAGACTTATTTATGATTCACAGTTTTCTGCCAAATGGTAACTTACTCTTGGTGGAGCTACCATAGCTCGAAGTGGAACCCCTATGGATTTTTTCAGGAAAAATCCTGGCCAGTTGATGAAGCTGCTTGGAGCAGCGAAACGCGTCCTGGAGACACTGACTTTTTGTTTATTTTAGAATATGTTTTAATAAATTTTTTAAAAAGACCACGTCCTGGAATCCAATGTGGTTTTTATTGGGTTTTTCCTGAAAAAATCCATAGGCGTTCCACTTTGAGCTATGGTAGCTCCACCAAGAGTAAGTTACCATTTGTCAGAAAACTCTGTGAATCATAAATAAGTCTGATTTGCACTAGAAAAGTGCCTATCTTGTTTTTTGTCTTTACTGTTACATGGTGATTGGAGACCTTCATCAAAGAAAGGTGGGGGTCACCTGCTGTTGTGATGTTTCTAGATTATGGCATTAGTCAGTCCCCTGTTTCTTTTCTCACAGCCGGCCAACTGTGTTTACTATTTTCTTATATAACCTAAAACTACAAATTGAGAATCAACAGATATCTGGAGAGAGAAATAACCACAGACACCAAACATAGGTTCTAAGTCTTTAGTTTTTTCCCTCGGAAGAACCAAACACATGGTCTTCCTTAAGTACAGAAATTTACGTCACAGTAGAAGACAGCCTGTAACACATATGATTGGTTAAGCTTTTGGCGCATTTTCCAAACTAAGAGATTAGATACAATACGTTTATTCAAGTTAACCCTAGACAGTGAGGCGCCTTACAACATCTGGTTAAACTTAAATCAATGGTCAGGTCTTTACATCAAAGAGGGCTTTTAGGCCGGTAACTTTAGAGTCTTTGGGTCAGAAGGTCACAAGGGTGTAGACTTGACGTCTCCTGCCTCAATGAAAGCTGGAAGCCATGATTGATGATCCTTCAAGAATTGAGGCAGGTTTTCAACATCTGGTTCCCATTCTGACTCAAACTCTTTGTATCTTGAAGTCTTTTATCAGAAGATCAATTTGATATAAGAATATACATATTTAGAAAGATTAAAATATTCCTCAACATTCCCCTCTTTTATTGTAATCAAATAACAATAACTAATTTTAATTTTGTAACCCTCCACACGTCCTTCAGCAGTAGAGAAAAAACCCTTCCCCTTAAATTGACATGGGCTGGGAAATCTCCAAGGGCACCCGGCATGAAGGACTACCTGCCCTCCAGGCGTCAAAGGCTTACAAAACAATTAATGCAGGTTTTTTAGGCATATTAATGCTAGATCTCAGATCTGAATGATATACACTAGAGGTGGCTACACATTTGCGTGATATTAACTGAAATAAACAATTAAAAATAGAAAAAATAACATATAGAAACAGTAATAGGTGGAATTTTTATTGTAATCTTACTAATATGCGTTTTCTCATATTTCCCAACCATCCTCCTACACCTAGAGTCCAGTCAAAGTTACTAAAAGAATCATGTACTTCTCGTAGTCTACTCTGAACCTCATGCAGTTTATCAATATCATGATAAATACGTCCAGAATTATTAGAAATTAATACGCAGCATTCTGCTCCTACCCTTGCACAAACCTCTGCGGCAAGTAACTAATCTAATGCCATACGATTTTGAAGGGCAACTGTTCTAATCTGTTCTTGTTCAGCCGTAAACTGAAGAATGGCATCTCCAGTATAATTAAAAGCTTCATCTACCATATCGACCAACAAATTAAGCTTATGATACAATGTAATTACACCAATGTTAGGAAAAAATCCTCCCAATACTCTCTCAGAAATACCTGTCTTAACAGATATAGATGACTTGTTACTAAAAGTCCGTCGAGATCGAATACGACCTAGAGGAAGAGTAGGTGAAGGGTATAAAGCAGGAATGACATTACCCAGATAACAAACACCAGACCAATTGTCAGGTATAATCTTATAGGCCCAATTACCACATAGATAATAAACACCAACAGCGAGGTGGACGCTTTCTACAGAAAAAGGTTGCTTTCTACTTTTCGGCACGTTATCTGTTGAAAATATTGCCATACTAGAACTTACTACGGCCCATCGCAAAAGAGTATCATACGATGTTTCATTAACCTGTGGCTGTTGGGGAGACCTAAATGGAGCTGAACTGCACATGTAGTGAGTAAGTACCCAACCATTATCACAATCCGTATCGTTATAATCTTGAATACACAGCCAGGTCCAGAAATATTGGGACATCGACACAATTCTAACATCTTTGGCTCTATACACCACCACAATGGAGTTGGAATGAAACAAACACAATGTGCTTTAACTGCAGACTGTCAGCTTTAATTTGAGGGTATGTACATCCAACTCAGGTGAACGGTGTAGGACTTACAGCAGTTTGCAGATGTGCCTCCCACTTGTTAAGGGACCAAAGGTAATGGGACAATTGGCTTCTCAGCTGTTCCATGGCCAGGTGTGTGATATTCCCTCATTACCCCAATTACAATGTGCAGATAAAAGGCCCGGAGTTCATTTCAAGTGTGCTATTTGCATTTGGAATCTGTTGCTGTCAACTCTCAAGATGACATCCAAAGAGCTGTCACGATCAGTGAAGCAAGCCATCATTAGGCTGAAGAAACAAAACAAACCCATCAGAGAGATAGCAAGAACATTAGGCGTGGCCAAAACAACTTTTTAGAACATTCTCAAAAAGAAGAAACACACCGGTGAGCTCAGCAACACCAAAAGACCCGGGAGACCATGGAAAACAAACTGTGGTGGATGACCGAAGAATTCTTTCCCTGGTGAAGAAAACACCCTTCACAACAGTTGACCAGATCAAGAACACTCTCCAGAAGGTAGTTGTATGTGTGTCAAAGTCAACAATCAAGAGAAGACTTCACCAGAGTGAATACAGAGGGTTCACCACAAGATGTAAACCACTGGTGAGCTTTAAAAACAGGAAGTCCAGATTAAAGTTTGCCAAACAACACCTAACAAGGCCTTCACAGTTCTGGAACAAGATCCTATGGACAGATGAGACCAAGATCAACTTGTACCAGAGTGATGGGAAGAGAAGAGTATGGAGAAGGAAAGGAACTGCTCATGATCCTAAGCATACCACCTCACCAGTGAAGCATGGTGGTGGTAGTGTCATGGCGTTGGCATGTATGGCTGCCAATGGAACTGGTTCTCTTGTATTTATTGATGATGTGACTGCTGACAAAAGCAGCAGGATGAATTCTGAAGTGTTTCGGGCAATATTATCTGCTCACATTCAGCCAAATGCTGCAGAACTCATTGGACGGCGCTTCACAGTGCAGATGGACAATGACTCAAAGCATACTGCAAAAGCAACCAAAGAATTTTTGAAGGGACAGAACTGGAATGTTATGCAATGCCCCAAGAACAAGCAGGAACTGAAGACAGTTGCAGTAGAGGCCTGGCAGAGCATCACCAGGGATGAAACCCAGCATCTGGTGATGTCTATGCGTTCCAGACTTCAGGCTGTGATTGACTACAAAGGATTTGCAACCAAGTATTAAGAAGGGAAAGTTTGATTTATGATTATTATTCTGTCCCATTACTTTTGGTCCCTTAACAAGTGGGAGGCACATCTGCAAACTGCTGTAAGTCCTACACCGTTCACCTGAGTTGGATCTACATACCCTCAAATTAAAGCTGACAGTCTGCAGTTAAAGCACATTGTGTTTGTTTCATTCCAACTCCATTGTGGCGGTGTATAGAGCCAAAGATGGTAGAATTGTGTCGATGTCCCAATATTTCTGGACCTGACTGTATGTTGTAACAGGGCATCATGTAGAGAGCAAGGAAAGGTCCTGTCCGGGGTTTATGTGTCACCCAGATTTCTCTCTTACACCTTCCGGAACCTCTAAGCCCCTAGGTTTTGCACTTTGCCTCACCTGCACTAAATTGCCACTGAGGCAAACAGACATCGCTCTGGAACCTGGGGAGCAGACAGTCTCTATCTGCTGGAGCACAAGGTTGGTCATGCTGGTTTGCTGAAGCCTGACAAACACTAGGTTTGCACAGGTTGTTAGTCAGGACTATTGTATGTTTAGTTAGGGCCGGGACACAGCTAGGAATTTTCTTTGCTTTTGAAGTGTTTATTTTTGAGCAATATACAGCGTGGTGTATAACCTGTGGGTTGCTGCAATAAATGTACCCCCGTTTGAAGAAAAGTCACTGGTCTGGTCTCTGAACCTTTCAAGAGTGCTCACCCCAGAGAGCAATTGCACCCGCTACCTGTTTCCCAGCTCACATATGGTGGAGAACTTTGGGCAAGTGATCGCAAGAACCTGCTATTTAAAAGGCCAGTTACTGAAGTGAAAAAGAAAAAAAAAATGGAGGATGTTATAAAACAGTTGGTGTTGGCTAATGCAGCACAGCAACAGGCTAATGCTACACAGTTAAATGCTCTGCAGAAGCAGACTCAGGTGCTGCACATGCAGACGCAGCAGCAGATCAGTGCTGTACAGAAACAGACACAAATGTTTTTTGAAAACCTTGCAGTTGCTGCTGAAGACCAACGTAAGACTCTGACAGAGGTGATACAGATGATGGCACAGAGGTCTTCCCTGCAAGCTGCAGATTCTTCGGACAACTCCTCACCCATCCATGTTAGTCGCTTCCTTTCCAAGATGACAGCAGAGGATGATCCAGAGGCATTCCTGTTAACATTTGAAAGAACTGCTGAGAGGGAAGCATTGTCACGGTTCCCAGATCCCACTACGCAGTCCTTAAAACCCAACACTCCACAGAGCCCAAAAATCTACCAACAGGGTAGCCGAAAAAATCCCTAACTGTCTGGTCCTTAATAATTGGCCAGGTATATATATACTAGCTAGACAGGGTTAATCAAAGAATATGTGGTAATACAAAACCAGGTCAGCAACACGGGGGTAATCAGACGAGCCAGAATCAGGAATACAGAGTATAGAATAGTCAAAGGGAATTGCCGGGTCGATATCCGTGCAGGAGTGTAGTACAAGACATTAGTCTAGGGAAACGGAAGGCTGAATAGTCAGAAAACAAGCCGAGGTCAATAACGGGTTCAATCACGAGAGAATGCAGGTACTGGGAGCTCAGGTATGGATAACCAGGATCTGGTACTGCTAAGGCTAGGGTCAGACGAAAGCAGTTTTAACGTGCGTTTAGTCGCACGAAATGACGGCCGTGCTAGCAGCAAATGACGTCAGATGCCGAGGAACACACGAAGTACGGCCGCACGAATGTTCGTCCGCGCAACGCAAGTGGCAAACGAACGCATTTTTTCTAGAACGTGATACCGCTAGTACTGACGTACAGAGTGCGCTGCGTCCGCTAGTGGCGTGTGTGCGTGATTGGGAGACGTCAGACGCTGCTAATGTCCGGCTAACATAACGTCCAGACACAAAAAGTGTTTTATTGATGATCCGTACAAAATCACGGACGAAAAGGTGCATCGTATGACCGCTATCGCGTATTCCGTGAAAAAATACGTACGTTCGTTCGAACGCACTTTTCCACGGACACCGTAAAAAATGCGTTCGTCTGACCCTAGCCTTAGAATTAACTGTCGGTTTTTAAAAGACCTTCACCAGACCGCGCCCCCCTCTCAAGCCGTGCCTCATGCAGCCACCACCCTACCTGTCTCTATTTAAACCGGGCGTTGGTAAGCAAGCAGCATCAGACATGCTGCCGTCAAGCACACCGGAGAGGCTGGAAGCCCCCAACGTTACAAGCATGGCCTAAGACACGGTGGGCAGGACTGGTGGCGCCCTTACTAACTGGTGAACCACAGAAAGCATATTATGATTTGGAGTCTGTGGATGACAAGGTCAAGCTGGAGATACTAGCACGGCGAGGTGTTAACAACTGGTCTTACCAAGCTGGGAAGTCACCGCAGTCACAGATGTTTGACCGCATCCACCTGGTCCGAAAATGGCTGCAACCGGAGTCCCTATCGGGGCCACAGATCATTGAGCGGGTAGTCATGGATCGCTTCCTAAGATCCTTACTGATCGTCTTGCAAAAGTGGGTAACCCAAGGGGACCCCAAGTCGGCATTCCAAAGCGGGAACACCAGTGCCCGTCAGCAGACCTAACCTGAGGAATGTTAGATGTTTTCGGTGCCAGGAACTTGGGCATTTAGCTGTGAACTGTCCATTAACTGATGACCCTATGCAGTGTGACTTGTCTTTCAAGGAAAGACGCAGTCTTTGTTTGGCTCTGCGGTGCATGAAACCGTGGAAGTGAAGGGAAAACACATGTGTGCAATGACTGTGAATGATAAGCATGTTACTGCTTTGCTGGACTCGAAGTTTAATAACCCTTATTAAGGCTGAATTCATAGGCTCTGTCAACTTCCGGGCTAAAAAGGTTGCTGTAGTGTGTGTGTGTACATGGTGATACTCGGGAGTATCCTATAGTAGCTGTGACGTTTGGAACCGCACGGGGTGATCTGAGGCACTTGGTTGGGGTTGTGCCTCACTTGGTGCATGATGTAATTATAGGGAGAGACTTCCCTGAATTTTGGGAACTCTGGGAACACCCAGACTGTGCCACAATTTCTAAACCAGAGACTGAATCAGATTACATGGATGCTGCAGAGCAGTTGTATTCAGAGGATTCCTCTTGGGGTCCCCAGACTTTCCCTTCTCTGTTTTGGCAGGAGAATTGGAAGAGTCTGCAGGCCCTATAG
The DNA here is from genome assembly GCA_009667805.1 of Leptobrachium leishanense. Classification (NCBI taxonomy): domain Eukaryota; kingdom Metazoa; phylum Chordata; class Amphibia; order Anura; family Megophryidae; genus Leptobrachium; species Leptobrachium leishanense. Next base: position 54,026 of record RXON01002912.1, on the reverse strand, counting down.
TCAACGAGGATAGACCGCCCTCTGCTGAAACTGAGGCTACTCTAGAGTTTGCAGATCTTAAGACTCATAGAGAGAACTTTGGTAGTGAGCAGAGGAAAGATCCTACTCTTGTGAGGGCCTGGGAAAATGTTATGATCAATGGGGAACCTGTTAAACCAGGGAATAGGCTCTCTTTTCCTTACTTCATTAGTAATGATGACATGCTATATCGTGTGTATAAAAAGAACAATGAAATTATTGAGCAATTAGTTGTCCCCAAACTGTACAAAAAGGTGGTATTGGAGCTTGCCCATGGACACTTATTGGGCGGTCATTTAGGTACCGAGAAAACCACTGAAAGGGTTTTACAGGCCTGGGGTACAAAAAGATATTGAAAATTATTGCAAATCTTGTCCGGTTTGTCAAATGTCTGCACCCCTACCTCATTTTCGGAGTCCCTTAGTACCCTTGCCAATAATCGAGGTGCCATTTGAGAGAATTGCTATGGACCTTGCGGGCCCGCATCCGAAGTCTGCCCGAGGGCATCAGTATATCCTGGTCATTATGGATTACGCTACCCGTTACCCTGAAGCAATTCCCCTAAAACAGACCTCAGCCAGGAATATAGCTAAGGAGTTATTACAGGTGTTTAGCCGGGTCGGGATCCCTAAGGACCTTCCGACGGACCAAGGTATGTCACGAGTGACAAAAGAATTGTGCAAGTTGTTTAACCCTTTCGCTGCTGAGGCTTTTCCCGCCCCTGTGCTGAGGTCATTTTTACCGGTTTTGCTCATCATGTTTAAACGTGTTTTGAAGGCTTATTTTAGTATATGACCCAGACATATTATATATCGTTCTTTCCGTCAGACTCGGTAGATTCATAATATGTCATTATTATATGTATACGTTATGTCATGTCTGTATATTATAACAAAAAATGCAATAAAATATGTATTTTCAATAATTTACAATGTGTAAAGTGTTTTTTTTCACATTTTAACATGCGAGCAATTGCGGTTATATTTTGTATGGGGTGCGCTTGTTAAAAAAATTAGAGATGGGGTCTCGTTACATTTTTTTTTGGGGAAAATTACACTATTTTTAACAAACACACCGCATACAAAAATCGTTAGTGCAGCATCATTGTTCACATTATAATTGAAATGGGAACAATATTGCTGCATTAACAAACCAAAAAAAAAAAAAAAGTGTTTATTTTTTTTTTATAATTTTTTTTTTTAATTTTTTTTTATTTTTAATTTTACAACATTTTTCACTTTCATGTTTGGTATCGTTGGAACGGCCATGCTCTGGCCGATCCAACCATACCAAAATTTAACCCCTAACTGCCACGGATCGGGAGATAGGGAGTTCATTGGAACTCCCTATCTCCACAGTTGGTGGCAGTTAGGGGTTAACTCTAGGACTGGCGTCATTGTGCTACGCACGATGACGCCAGTCCTCAGGGGGAGTTCCCGGAGGCTTGGTCGACATCCAAGATGTCGGCCAGCTCCGGGAAAGGATCGCGAACCGGCGCTTTTCAGCGCCGATTCGCGATCCAGCTCCCCAGGGGTTAATGCCAGGCATCATTTGGAAGGGCAGGCTGTGCCCTTCCAAATGATGCCTGGGTTAACCCCCGCAGAGCCGCCGATCGGGAGGGAGAGAGGTCCGAAGGACCTCCCCCCCTCCCTTTCAGGCACCTCCTCCGCACATGCGGGGGGGGCGCCTGAATTAGGTGTCATCGCGCTGCCGCGATGACACCTAATTCCGGCGGCTGTGGTCCCGGATGCGCGGCTGACATCCAGGATGTCAGCCCGCACCGGGGGGGCCAGCGATCGGCCGGAACCCGGACGAACGCTGACCCCAATGGGAGGACGCGCTCAGCGCGTCCTCCGCATACCAGCGGGAATGCTGAGGACGCGCTGAGCGCATCCTCAGCATCCAAGTGGTTAAGGTGACGCATTTGCGAACCTCGGTATACCATCCTCAAACCGATGGCCCAGTAGAGCGATTTAATAAAACTTTAAAAAGCATGCTGAAAAAGGTTGTTGACAAGGATGGGAAAAACTGGGACTATTTGCTTCCATATCTGATGTTTGCCATCAGAGAAGTTCCTCAGTCCTCTACAGGGTACTCTCCATTTGAATTGCTCTATGGGAGACACCCTCGGGGACTTCTGGACATAGCCAAAGAGACCTGGGAGGGGGAGAAGACACCCCACAAAAGCATTATTGAGCATATTTCGCAGATGCAGGACAGAATTACAGTAGTAATGCCAATTGTAAAAGAGCATTTAGCTCAATCGCAGGCAGCTCAGCAGAGAATGTATAACTGGGATGCTCGAGTCCACATTTTCTCACCTGGCGACAGGGTTCTGGTATTAGTTCCCACAGTTGAGAGCAAGTTCCTTGCTAAGTGGCAGGGTCCCTTGGAAGTGATAGAAAGAGTCGGAAGTAAATTATAAAATTCACCAACCTGGGAAAAGAAAACCAGAGCAAATATGCCATGTGAACTTGCTAAAGCCCTGGAAAGATAGAGTATTGCTAGCTTCTGGGTCCATCCCAATAACCCACCAGCTGGATACTGAACACCCTCAGGTCCTTGAAATAAAAATTGCTGAGTCGCTGTCTAAGTCACAAAAGCAGAAAGTCAGAGTTTTTAATAAAAAAACAAGAAAAATTTTCAGAGCTGCCTGGTCAGACGTTGGTAACACAACATGACATTGTTACTGAACCAGGGGCTCGGGTTAAACTTAAGCCTTACCGTATTCCTGAGGCAAGGAGGAAAGACATCAGTGGGGAGGTGAAGAAAATGCTTGAGCTAGACATCATTGAAGAGTCCAGTAGTGACTGGTCCAGTCCCATTGTCCTAGTCCCAAAGCCAGATGGGAGTTGGAGGTTTTGCAATGATTTTAGGAAGCTCAATTCAGTGACCAAGTTTGACACTTATCCTATGCCCCGGGTAGATGAACTTATAGACCGACTGGGCACAGCTCGTTATTTGACAACTTTGGACTTGACCAAAGGATATTGGCAGATTCCACTGACAGAAGGTGCCAAGGAGAAGACCGCCTTCGCAACCCCTGAGGGTTTGTTTCCATATAAAAAGATGCCTTTTGGGTTACAAAATGCACCTGCTACGTTTCAGAGAGCTATGGACAAACTTTTGAGACCCCACCAACAGTATGCTGCAGCATACTTGGATGACATCGTAGTACATAGCACTGACTGGGAATCTCATTTGCCTCGAGTCCAAGCTGTCTTGGAAACTCTCCATAGAGCAGGTATCACTGCTAATCCAAAAAAAATGTGCCCTGGAGTTAGAGGTAGCCAAATATTTAGGTTACACGATTGGGCGTGGAGTCCTAAAACCCCAGCTAAACAAAGTAGAAGCCATTCAGGAGTGGCCACGTCCCACCAGTAAAAAACAAATCAGAGCTTTCCTTGGGATAACGGGATACTACAGGAGGTTTATCCCAAACTTTGCAACTCTTGCAGCCCCGTTGACAGACCTTACCAAAGGGAAGATTTTAATGGTCAAATGGTCCCCAGAAGCAGAGGAATCTTTCCGGGTCCTGAAGAGGGCTCTTTGTGCACAGCCAATCCTCTACTAATCCTCTACTCCCCTGATTTTTCCAAGGACTTTGTAGTCCAAACTGATGCATATGTTGGTCTAGGGGCAGTTTTGTCACAGGTACATAATGGTGAGGAACACCCTGTAGTGTACTTAAGCAGAAAACTAAACGATCACGAACAGAAATATGCAGTGATTGAGAAGGAGGGTTTGGCTATTAAATGGGCATTGGATGCCTTAAGATGTTATTTATTAGGGCGCCAGTTTGACCTGGTGACTGACCATGCTCCCCTCAAATGGATGGCACTAAAAAAGCGACAAATAGACGTGTGAACCGTTGGTTTCTGGCATTGCAGGACTACAGCTTCACTGTGAAGCATCGACCGGGTAAAAAAATGGCTAATGTAGATGCTCTATCCAGAGTCTACGCTTGTGTAGCTGTCAGTGTTCCACCCAGGGGGTTGAAACAAGGGGGGAGGGTATGTAACAGGGCATCATGTAGAGAGCAAGGAAAGGTCCTGTCCGGGGTTTATGTGTCACCCAGATTTCTCTCTTACACCTTCCGGAACCTCTAAGCCCCTAGGTTTTGCACTTTGCCTCAGTGGCAATTTAGTGCAGGTGAGGCAAACAGACATCGCTCTGGAACCCGGGGAACAGACCGCCTCTATCTGCTGGATCACAAGGTTGGTCATGCTGGTTTGCTGAAGCCTGACAAACACTAGGTTTGCACAGGTTGTTAGTCAGGACTATTGTATGTTTAGTTAGAGCCGGGACACGGCTAGGAATTTTCTTTGCTTTTGAAGTGTTTATTTTTGAGCAATATACAGTGTGGTGTATAACCTGTGGGTTGCTGCAATAAATGTACCACCGTTTGAAGGAAAGTCACTGGTCTGGTCTCTGAACCTTTCAAGAATGCTCACCCCAGAGAGCAATTGCACCCACTACCTGTTTCCCAGCTCACAATGTATACCAACTAAACAAATTAGGAATCTTTTTCCAATCAACTAACTTATTCACTTTCAAATTGCAAGATCGAGAATTATTGGCATGTAAAGAAACATTATAATCAAAAATAATAAGAGCATTTACAGGAGGCAAAACAATAGAATGATTAGCGTGATTAACAAATGCTATGGCTCCAGTTTGAACTGAGCGAACTAAATGCAACTTTATTTTCTTTGATTCTGTTTGCTTCTGAACATCAGTAAAATAAACAACAGGGTCTTGTTTAGAGCGGATCATTAAACTAATTGATTCAGCGGTCCATGGGGATCCTAAAAAGGGATAACCATAGTTATGGGAATGTGGAGCATAACCGCAGATCCAGCATGAATCTGTGTGGTTCAGGGCTGTGTAGAGATTTCTTGCAATTTTTATAAAATGATTATCGAGTTCCCAAGAAGAATGAGATTGTGAGCGACGATACATCTTATTAGCAACTTGATTTGGGGAACTCTTTGGAGACCTTGTTCCTGAAAATATAGCATATATGATGAAGATCACAAAGATCATGGCTGTTAAACGGGAGCAGCAGTAGTAGATGATACATTGGTCAGCGAAGGAATCTGTGGTGCTTTGGTTAGGGATGGCATCTTCTTCAAGCGGCTTGCGTGTATCCATGCTTGATTATCTTCTGTCAGGACGGCGGTCCGGGTGACTGCGATCACTGTAGTTGGAGGACCATAGGGTGGATCCAAGACTCTCACCTTGAAGAGGGACTTCACAAGGACTTGATCTCCTGGTTGGAAAGGATTAGTTGGTTTTCCTGCGTGAACAGGAAGAGACAGAGATACATCACCATAGATGCCATTCAATTTGTCCACAAGATTCAAAACATATTCATCAATTACGACATTAAGGTCCCCGCTTACCATCGGGGCACCTTTTAGTTCTACAACCATGGAGTGGGGAATGGTCTACCCATTAGAATTTCAAAAGGCGAATAACCCGTAGTTGAGCTGGGAGTCATTCTGATTTCAGCCAATACTGCTGGTAAATGGTCGGGCCAATTTTGACTTGATCAAGACTTCCTTTTATTAATTTATGTTTAATTGATCTGTTCATGCGCTGTACTTGGCCGGAGGATTCTGGATGAAACGGAATGTGATACTTCCAATCAATACTTAGCATCTTACAAATCTTTTGTGTAATTGCAGAAGTAAAATGAGTACCCTTATCACTATCAATAGTCCTGGGACATCTAAAACGTGGGATAATCTCTTTACACATCACTTTTACAATAGTACGAGCATTTTCACTAGCACAAAGAAAGGCCTCAACCCATTTAGAAAATGTATCCACTATGACAAGTTAATACTTGATCCCACCTTTCACTGGTTGCATGTATGTAAAATCAATCTGTAAACTTTGCATAGGACCATCAGGAGGAAGGTGGTCATGTTTACCAAACAGAGGCTTGTTTACATTGCCTCTTGCACAAGTCAAGCATTTTATTATTATTATTATTATTATTATTCTTTATTTATAAAGCGCCAGCATATTCCGCAGCGCTGTACAATAAGCACAGTACAGACAGGGTTACAATACATTGAACAACATTTGACAAACAGTACAGGAGGAGATGAGGGCCCTATTCCCGTAGGAACTCACAATCTAGGAGGGTTGGAAACAGGAGGAGAGGACTGTAAGGTGAGAGTGATTGATGGTTGTGTCAGTGAGTTGGGTGGTAGGCTTCCCTAAATAGGAATGTTTTAAGGGAGCGTTTGAAGGAAGAGAAGTTAGGGGAAAGTCTGACAGTACAAGGGAGAGCGTTCCAGAGAGTGGGGGCTGCGCATGAGAAATCCTGCAGTCTATCATGGGAAGAGGTGATGCGGGGAGAAGCTAGGCGCAGGTCACTGTTTGACCTTAGGGAGCGGGCTGGGGTGTATTTGGTGATTAGTGAGGACAGGTAGTGGGGCGCTGAGTTAGTGAGGGTTTTGTAGGTAAGGATAAGGATTTTGAACTTTAATTCTGCAGTGGATGGGGAGCCAGTGAAGGGACCCACAGAGGGGAGCGGCAGAGACAGAGCGGCGGGTGAGGTGAATTAGGCTGGCGGAGGCTTTCAGGATGGATTGTAGGGGGGAGAGGCGGGACAGAGGGAGGCCAGATAAGAGATTATTGCAATAGTCGAGTCGGGAGATTACCAGGGCGTGTATGAGTTGTTTTGTGGTGACAGCGGTAAGAAATGGCTGAATTCTGGAAATATTACGCAGTTGGTATCGGCAGGAGGAGGAAAGAGACTGGATGTGGGGGATGAAGGAAAGAGCAGAGTCAAGTGTAACTCCAAGACAGCGAACTTGGTTTGGTGGGGAGATGGTGATACCCTCCACCGTGATAGAGAAGTCAGGAGGTGGGGAGGCATTAGAGGGAGGAATAAGTAGGAGCTCAGTCTTTGACATGTTGATCTTTAGGTGGTGGGAGGCCATCCAGGAGGAGATGCCAGATAAACAGTCACTGACTTTTGAAAGGACAGGGGGAGAGAGATCAGGGGTAGAGAGGTAGATCTGAGTGTCATCAGCGTAGAGGTGGTAATTAAAGCCAAAGCTGTTGATGATTTTGCCCAGGGAAGAGGTGTAGATGGAAAAGAGCAGAGGACCAAGGACAGAGCCTTGAGGTACACCAACAGATAGAGGCAATGAGGAGGAGGAGTTACCAGCAAAGGACACACAGAAGGACCTGTTGGATAAATAGGAGCCAACCCAAGCAAGTGCAGTGTCACCGAGACCCAGAGAGTTGAGGGTCTGTAGAAGGAGGGGGTGGTCAACAGTGTCAAAAGCAGCCGAGAGGTCAAGCAGGATGAGAATAGAATAGTGGCCGTGTTTTTTAGCAGTTAGGAGGTCGTTGGCGACTTTGGTGAGGGCAGTTTCAGTTGAGTGTAGCGGACGGAAGCCAGATTGCAGGGGGTCAAGTAGGGAATTGGAGGACAGGAAGAGGGAGAGGCGGTTGAGATAAAGGAAGCATTGAGATAAAATATTCACAACCGTCTGATCTAATCTATGGATGTCACGTTCAGCCACTATGACGGTACCTGGCAGCGCCAAGTAGGGCCCAGGTAAGAGGAAAAGCCGCTATATATGCAGAGATGCGTGACACAACAATCAGGATAAGGAAATAAACCACAGTAAACACTGGGGACCTCTGCACGGCTAATACCGAAGGAGCCCTATACTGATAGATCGGTCCTTAGAGTGGCCGAATCTGCACTAATGGAAAAAGGTTACCTTGTAGCCGTGCAGAGTCCTGGGAAAAACACAGACACCTGAAGGAGTGTACTCAACAACTTGCAGGGAAGGACTTCAATATACAAAAGCCGTGGTCTACAGGGATACACAACATATAATACAATATGCACAGTACAGCTAGGGATGTCCAGAAGAGTGGTCAATAAATAAGCCAGGGGTCAAAACCAAAACGTATACCTTGAGCCAAAGCGGGGATACAGCACCAGAGAAAATCCGTCAGCCAGGCCAGAGGGTCAATACCAGGAAGACAATCAGAAACCTAGAACTCAGACAAGGGGGAAACACTGAGAAAGAACCAATATAGAATAACAGGGAGCTCTCAGGAACAAATCTGTAGCTGAAGTGAACCAGGATGCAAGAGCATGGTGATATGGGCCCATGGCTTTATATAGGGGAGTAATCAGCCCATATCACCAGCAGAAGCTCAACGAGCAATGAACTTAACCCCTGAGCTGCATGTCAGGGAAAGCAGCACAGGGAACCACATGGAAACACAGACATAAGGAATACAGAGGGCAGGGAGACAGGGTTGGAACGTGGGAACGTGACAATGGATTACAAATCTTTCCTTCATCATTGCCAACACCCCTCTTCGGCCGACATGTCCATAGCCATGGAATTGTCGGACGAGAAGCGGTGAAGAAGCCTGAGGTAAAGCAATGCGTCCATCTGGGTCCCTGAGGACACCACAGGAATCCGGTGCAACAGAATGTGCCTTCCAATGCTGTAAATCAGCAGGAGAAGCTGCTGCCTGATACTGATTCCTCTTTCACAAGAGAATATTTCCCATTGATTAGAATTATAATATAACTTTTATTACATCCGGTTTAAAAATTAACCCTTTGTAAAAATAAAAATTGTTGTCCAGAGTTGATACCCAGGAGGCGATATAATAATTAAATGCAGCTTCGTACAGATGGTGTCACTCAATTGTGTGCAGCCAATAATACTAAAAGTAAAAGGTGCGTCCACCGATTACTTGCAATTGTACAAATGGCATATGTGTGTTATACAAGCTAAAGATGTGAGTGCAAAGCGTAGATTACCATTAATATCCACTGGTCAAGCACTGCATCGTGCATAATATATCATTTTGTAGACATGTGCATTCGTTTTAGTACTAAAACGATTTAGTCCGAATTTTGGGATAATTTAGTTTTAGTATGACTCAAGAGATACGAAACTGCTCAGTCCAAAAAATGAAAGAAACTAAAATAAAATGCACTACATTTTAGTTTCAGTCCTTTTTGTGATATTACATTGATGAGTGAAGGAGACCAGTAATGAAGAGCGCAACATCGCAAAGCTACAGAAAAGGTTTGTATGCGTAATCCTTCCCGACCCCCTACCCGTAAATCTGACAGTGATAGAGCTCCAGAATACTCACTCGCAGCACAGACAGCCAGCACAGGAGAGGAAACCTTTACTTAACCCTTGCATGTCTATGAGGCAGACAAGATGATAAAAGCAGCTGGAGAAGGAAAACATTCAAATAAATCACACGGAAAGCTAATGACAGAGGAGGGCTGGATAGTAAAAACCCCTTTAAAACAAGCAGCGATGGGAGAAGAGAGGGACTTTATAAAACATATGTTATCTCCCCTCCCACTCTGCATAATAGGGGCTTAGGTCTGATACATTTTATATTATCCAGGAGCACTATCCCCCTTTCCTCATCTATAATACACGTTTTATATAAAGTCCCTCTCCTCTCCCAGTGCTGCTTGTTATAAAGTTTTTTTATGTCTGATACATTTAGTATCCAGCTCTCACAGTTACTCTGTCATTATGAGCCTTCAGTGTGATTTATTTGAATGTTTTCCCTGGATTTAAAGTGCTTTATTTTATTATAAAAATAAATTTGCACCAGTCATCTCTTCTCTGAGCTTTCAGACCGATTTACGTTAATATTTTCCCTCTCCCCTACTTTTATATTCCTGTGTCTCCCCCACAGAGATACAAAGTTTAAGTAAAAGTTCCCTCTCCTCTGCTGGATAAGCATTGCATTCCGAAGTTCTGCACCCTCCACATGCCGATGCAGTAGGATGTTCTATACAGAGAGGGGCATTAATCAATGCAGGATGATGTTCTATACATTATACAGAGAGGGGTATTAATGCAGGAGGATGTTGTATACATTATACAGAGAAAGGTATAAATTGAGGAGGATGTTCTATACAGAGAGGGACCACTACAATAGTAATTGTATCCACTGGTTTTCGGATGAATGAAATTAGTTTTCATACTAAATAACTGAAAACGAATTTCTTTAGCAACTAAATAAATTGCATTTTACTACTAATCCATTAGTTCAAAACGAAATTTTGTGCTGTGCACATGTCTATCATTTTGTATTTTTACCTCAATGGATACAGGTATTCAGTTGGAAATGAAACACCATTTACTTAGTCATACACACCACGCCGCTAATGGGGTTGCCTCATTAGACAACAAACTGTTGGGACACCAAAATGAATTTGTAGCTCACTACTTGTCATCACCATCCATCACAAATAACAACAGACGTATAACCGCCTAGATTCAGGCACGATTATTATCGTTTGCAAAATACATCAAGGCTATGCCTTGCAAAATACATCGAAGCTGCTGCCTGCATTGAAAGAATATCAATGTTCTCAGAATGGGGAACTGTTAGTACTGCATTAAGGACATGCTGTTGAGTGACATCAGCATAGTCTGGCCATACAGGGTATGACACAGCTGCATGTTTAGCAACAGCATCTGCAAAATCATTACCATCGCGTGTCATATCTGTATTAGTACTGTGGCCTTTACACTTAACAATGGCAAGGTTCCTAGATAAAAGAATGGCACACAATAAAGCATCAATTAAATCAGAATGGGAAACCTTCTTGCCATCTGCAGCAACAAAACCTCGGCGTAGCCAAAACACTCCAAAATCATGGACCACACCTAGAATCAGTGTAAATGGTGACATCGTTATTCTTAAAAGAAAGACAGGCTTGAGTCAGGGCTACAAGTTCAGCAGCCTGAGCTGAAACAAAAGGTAAAGAGCCTGCAGCTAGAACAGTAGTAGGCAATTGTACAACAGGAAAGCCACAATGAAAAACACCATCAGCTGGTTTAGAACATGAACCATCCACAAAAACACATCACCTTTAGCCAAAGGAGTGGATTGCAAATCTGCACGTGGAGATGTAGTAGCCTGAATAAGATCTAAGAAATAATGTGGTGTGTCCGCGAGAGGGCAATGTTTAATGAGTGTATGTAAAAGTGTTGCAGGGCCTGTACCAGTCGGAGTGTACTGTAGAGTAAGACCTGTAGTGGATGTCAAAATGGTTTCATAACCTGAACCTTTGCGTAGTCATATGTTGTGTGGTAAGATTATTACCGTATGTTGTGTGGTAAGATTATTAAGGACCTGAATGACTTGATGAGATGTGTGTAAAACCAATGAATAAGATAAAACAAAAGGTTGCACATTTTCCACCATCATAGCACAGGATGCTGTAGCACGTAAACAAGCTGGCATCCCTCTCACTACCATAGGCAACAATTTGGAATGAAAAGCAACAGGTCTATAACCACTACCATGCATTTGAGCCAAAACACTTGCAACTGTAACACCATCATCCACACAATATAGATGAAAAGGCAATGTATAGTTTGGTATTCCCAGAGCAGGGGCAGTACACAAAGCGTTTTGAAGAGCTTTAAAGGCCTGATGCATTTCATCAGTCCATTTAATCTTTAAAGGTTGATCATCCTTGGTACATTGGCGCAAAATGTGATCAAAAAAAGAACAATCTGGAATCCATTGGCGACAGTAATTAATCATTCCCAAAAATGTCAAAACTGCTGGTTTAGTAGCTGGTAAAGGGAGCTGTGTAATAGCTTGAACACGTTCAGATGACAAAGTACGAATAGCATGAGACAAAACAAAACCCAAATATTTTAGTTGGTAAGCAAAATTGGAGTTTGTTCAAGGACACCTTGTGTCCCGTGTCGGCCAAGTGTTGTAGGAGTTGAATCGAGTCCTGGATACAGGAATCTTTGTCAGGGCTGCACAACAAAAGATCATCCACATACTGGAGTAAAATAGACCCACAAACAGGGGAAAATGAACTCCGTGACGCACGAACAACAGTCGAGAAAGCAGTGGGGCTATCGCAAAATCCCTGCGGTAAGCGATTGAATGTATATTGTGAGCCGTTATACGTAAACGCAAAAATCGGTTTTGTCTCCGGATCTACAGGAATGCTAAAAAAAGCACTGCATAAATCCAGAGCTGTAAAGTATTTAGCCTCGGCAGGAATAGTAGTTAAAAGTGCATTAACATCTGGCACCAAAGGAGCAAGAGGTAAAATCAAATCATTAACTGCTCGCAAATCTTGAGTAAATCTATATTCAGTTTTACGAGGTTTCTGAATTCGATTAATTGGGCTATTGAATGGTGAAACAATTGGATGAATTATAGATTTAGACAAGAGTTCAGCAATAACTGGTGCAATTCCTAATTCTTTATCTTTTGACAATGGATCCTTCTTAATGTAAACAGGAGAAGAATCGGGTTTCAAAGTAGCTTTGTATGGCGTACAATTTAAAAAACCTGGGTCTGTGCTGCTGGCCGTCCACACAGCTGGAGAAACAATTTTAAATTAATCTGGGATTTGAACAGTGCTAATGCCATGGAAAGCATTAGATACGCTTTACGGCAAAGCAGGAGAAAACGGCACAAATTTTAGAGATTTCACATAGCCAAAACCTTGTTTCCACAAATACACATTTCCCGCGTATGCACACAAATTCGTGTTGGCCACACAGATATTCCAGTAATTTCCGTGTTAGTAAAAAGATTATCAAGAAATGCAGGACCCTGAGAAAATTGTAAAGCTGGGAGTGGAGAATGTGTGAGTTGAGTTTGTGCAGAAGAGCTAGCACTCTGAGAAAAAACTCTTTCAAGGAAAGAAACCGTGTCAGATGTTAGATACAGACAATTAGTATCACTAGCAAAATCTGGTATATCAACAAATGCAGAATTGTGTAAGCCAAAACAATCATAATCCTGACATGGAAATTCAGAACTGAAAGCTGAAAGAATTGCGTGCATCAGAACACCACCTTTTAGAGGAAATTTCAATAATCATTCCCATTTTAGCCATTAAATCACGACCAAGCAAATTGACAGGACAATTAGGAATGATTAGAAAAGAGTGATATAACCACAATTTACGATTCGTAAGGCTGCATATGGGAAGAACTGGAGTCTTCATACATGCAAAAGGAACGCCTTCTATGACAACAGACATCAAGCTTTCACTACTCAGAGATCCCTGATAAAATTTTCCAGAGAAACTGGAACGAGTTGCTCCGCTATCCACTATAAAATCATAAGAGATAGAGAAATAATAGGAAGTTGAACCATTTATCAGAGAGTTGAGTAGCTACAAGAGCAAGCGTTCCCAGCTGCCGGCAATCCTATCGCTGACTATTGTTGTTCCATTGAACAGAAGGAGTGGCTGGGGGGGGGGCAGCTGCCAGAGATTGAGAAGGTGAAAAGACAGAGCTGTTAGGATTAAAGACATCACGTCTAGCATCGTGGGGAACCTGATTACAATCTCGATACCAATGTTCAAAAGACCCACAATTCCAGCAAGCCCCAGATCTATTTCCCTGAGGAAGAGATCTGCCTCCCCTTCCCCTTGGAAATCCGCGACCTGTGCCACGTCCTCTAAAACGCCCAAACTGACCATTCCTCTGCTGATAGAATGGCATGGCCACATTATCACCTGTGAGAGATTTTGTATCACTTTTCGAAGGAAACACTCCAGCAGCATCTTTATTACGCAGAACATGCATCAGAGCCTCGGGTTCTTGATCAAATAAATTATCAATTAACATACGAGTTGTCTGAGCATATTCTGGAAGCATATTATGTAATAAATGCTGAATAAACAGACTGCCTGACCATCATCCTTTGTGTGAGGACAGGAAGGAGGTGGTACAGGAAGAGGAAAGAGATAAGCAGCCTTGTGCAGCCTTCTGCATGGGCAGAGTGAGTGGAGCAGTGAAAGGTGGAGGACGCACGTTGGAGCTGTCAGGGATCGCAACCAGGCTGGAGTACAGACGCTGTCTTACTGGTGCTGGAGATCAGGACAGTAATCGTGTTGAGACCTACCTGCGCAGCGCTGAGAGCTCTCGAGGAAAAGCTAGTTCCGGCAAGACCCCGCGTTAGGAGGCCGCTCCGATCGATTGGGAGTGCAGGTGGCGGATCGTTGTTCCAGTTGCGGAGATTTGGCAAGCTGAGAGCAGATTCAGTAGCACGGAGTCCCAGTACACAGCGGAGAAGATCTTTTGGTCGAGGCATCGAGTGCTGGACAGTTTCGTTCATCGGATTGGTGAGAGGCCTTCAGGCCACAGTTCCAAAACAGAAACGCTGCAATATTGTTCAAATTCACAGGGCTCCAACGGTGACTAGTCGAAGATTGTTTTTGTTTCATTCACTGGCCAGTTGAACACAGTACCCAGGTACCCTAGACAATACATACATATTTTTGAGCTATTATTCACGGGACTTACACTCCAGAACAGAGGGGGTTAACCGATTTCTTTTACCGCTGCATGTTTTTCCCGCGTTACGAATTATTGTTACTCAAATACCGTATATGCGTATTATATGCAGCTTTATTGGGATCAGTAAAGAATATAATATATAAAAATCCACAACAGTCATGGTATATAGTTATTTCCTAGTGCAGTGAGACTATCCCGAGGTTTATTCAGTGGCTCCTCTGGGGGTGAGAGCTACACGTGGGGGCTCGTCCGGCATTACAGTCTCTGAGTATACCACAATTAAGGGGTTAATATGGATCCAGAAGAAGCCGCAGAGTGGTGTAAAGCATAAAATGGGCAGTTAGGGTTGAGTGTAGTAATGGACATTCCTGCAGGCACCTGGGCAGAAGAACAGATCTGCCGGGCCGTGGCAGCGTTGGCACCTGACCAGCAGGGATTCATAGTGGACATTAAATTGAACCCAGAGACTTCTCACACATATGTTCTTTTTGAGTGGAGAAAGGATGTTCCAGTGTGTTTTCAGGGTGCGAGTGTGAAGCTGGCTGATGATGTGGAAGTTCGACTGGTCCAGTCCTGTGCGCCATGTGGTGAACCTGCGAATGTTCCCGCGGGTGGCCCGACAACGTCAAGTCACAGGGTACTGGATACTACCCCTACCCCAACTACAGGGTTCCCCCCTGCTACATTCTTTACCACTATGGGAAATCTGGTGGAAACGTTGACCCAAAATTCAGCCGCGTCTGCCAATTATGGATATCGCAAGTTGGGGTTCTGTTCCAGTAAGGTCCCTGTGCCAGCTGGAGAAGAGGACTTTGACACTTGGATAGATCAGGCAGTGCAAGCTGTGGAAGAATGGGAAGTTGCTGACACCGTGAAGAGACAAAGGTTGATCGAGAGCTTAAGAGCTCCTGCTTCAGATGTCATCCGAAATCTGAAAAGGGACAAGCCAGGCTGCACTGCTGCTGAGTATCTAGAAGCTCTATGGGAAATTTTCGGAGGAGTGGAGGATTGTGCCGAGCTTATCCACAGGTTCTCTCACATCTATCAAAAGGAAGGAGAAGAATTGTCCACCTATGTCTGGCGGCTGGATAAAATCATCCATCAGGTTATTCTAAAAGGAGGCATGGAGCCGAGTCAGGCAAGCAAAGCTTTGATGGATCAAATTTTCAAAGGAGCACTCCCACTGGATCCCATAATGTTGAAATTTCAGACTAGATACCAGAGCAAGAGACTGACCTATTCCAAACTGGTCAAAGCTATCCGAGAAGAAGAGGCTTTAATTCAGGCTAAAAAGGTTGCTAATGCTTCACATGCAGTTTTCACTGCAGAAGTAGGAACTCTTGGTGTAGCGGACATACAGACCGAAGTGATGGCTTTGAAAACTCAGATGTCGAAAATGATGGAGTTGATGACGTTGCTGTCAGCTAGAATTGCCATACCTGAGGAGGGAGAGGCAGTGCAGAATGTTCCTGCTGGAGAACCCTCTGGTTCGGTGATCTGCTACAACTGTGGGGGGGTTGGCCACTATCGACGTGACTGCCCCAGCCCACCCAAACCGCGAAGAGGATGGAAGTTTCTAGCAGATATACGAATGACAAGCGTGGCTGTGGTTTCTAACAGGGGGCTTTCAAATGAGCCGCAAGAAGAAAATGTGCTCACACGCTCGAGGAAAAGATCTTTTGGCTGTGGGGAAATCGGTCATTTCAGGGCTCAGTGCCCAAAAAGGGGGCCCGTAAAGAGATCGGTCGAAGAACTCCTGAAGGCCTTGATGGAGCAGTCACCGGGCTCGCAAGCGGAAAATTTCGGAGGACTCTGGGTGAGAGCGCAAACTGGGTACCCACCTTGTACTACTGCAGAGAAGTTCCCTGACAAGTTGATAGGTCCTTCGTCCATCATCCCGGTTCAATTGGAAGGGGTCTACACAAAGGCTCTTCTAGATTCAGGTGCTCAAGTAACTCTGATTTACCGAGACTTCTAGCAGAAACATTTGAAGCATATACCCCTGAAGAAGTTGAAGGCTCTCAAAATCTGGGGTATGGGGATTGAGAGGTTTCTGTCACAGTCAGCCACAATGGCGGTACCCGGCATGCGCCAAGTAGGGCCCAGGTATGAGTAAAAGCCGCTATATGCAGAGATGCGTGACACAATGATCTAGGATACGTGAATAAACCACAGGAGACACTGGGGACCTCTGCACGGCTATACCGAAGGAGCCCTATACTGATAGATCGGTCCTTAGAGTGGCCGAATCTGCACTAATAGAAAAAGGTTACCTAGTAGCCGTGCAGAGTCCCAGGGTATACACTGAATACCTGAAGGAGTATATACTCCACAACCTGCAGGGAAGGACTTCAATGACAAAGTCATGGTCAGCAGGGACACACAACAAAACAATAAATCAACATGCACAGTACAGCTAGGGATGTCCAGAAGAGTCGTCCGTAAATAAGCCAGGAGTCAAAACCAAATCGTTTACCTTGAGCCAAAGTGGGGATACAGCACCAGAGAAAATCCGTCAGCCAGGCCAGAGGGTCAATACCAGGAAATCAATCAGAACATGAAACTCAGACAAGGGAGAAACACTGAAACTTAAACATGAAATAGAACTTGAACAGAATAACAGGGAGCTCTCAGGAACAAATCTGTAGCTGAAGTGAACCAGGGTGCATACGGTGATATGGGCCCATGGCTTAATATAGGGGAGTAATCAGCCCATATCACCAGCAGAAGCTCAACGAGCAATTAAACTAAACAGACAACTTAACCCCTGAGCTGCATCTCAGGGAAAGCAACACAGGGAAACACATGGGAACACAAACATAAGCAATACAGAGGGCAGGGAGACAGGGTTGGAACGTTATAGTTTCCCTATGATGGATATCTACAGGTGAAGCTGGAATTCAGTTCAGCGACTGTTGGACAACTGGGAGTATCTGACACGTTGGCCATTGTGTGTCCTCGTCCCTCGGGAGCTAATCAAAGATAGTGGGGACGAACACTGACTTAGTGAGACGTTTTCTAACCCCGCTGGTGAAGGAAGAGAGCTCCCAAGAAGGCACACTCTATGTAATGGCCGGTATGTCAAAGGATGGTCGCAGAACAGAGAGCCCCTGCAGAAGTGAGGTGGCTGGGGAAAACGGAAGGGACAGAGAAGGTTATACAATCCAGAGAACTCCCTGAAATAATCTCTGCAAGAGTTTTGAAACGGACAAGTGGAAGAGTTTCCGTCAACGTATGTAATGTGTCTGACTCTTCAATAAATTTGAAAGCACAGATGTCAATCGGGCGAGTGGTTTCTGTTAGGCCCCTCTCCACTACCGATCTGAGGGGGGAGTGAATACAGCGATTCCAGCTGAACGGTTCTACCCTAAAAATGCTCCTATCTCGTTCAAGCGGGTTCAGTCTCCAATACTCAAGTTGGAAACTTCGTTCTCCAAGAGTACTAAACACTGCATTCGTCTCCAGGATGTAAAGCCTTCTCGAGAAAGGTCAAGACGAGCTTCATCGAGAGGCCTAGTTGAACTGAAAAGAACCAAAGGAGTGGTCACCAATGACCTCCTAACTGCTAAAAAACACGGCCACTATTCTATTCTCATCCTGCTTGACCTCTCGGCTGCTTTTGACACTGTCGATCACCCCTTCCTTCTACTGATTCTCAGCTCTCTTGACTCTGTAACACTGCGATCTCTTGGATTGTCTCCTATCTGTCTTACAGGTCCTTCTCTGTGTCATTTGCTGGTAACTCCTCCTCTTCATTGCCTTTATCTGTTGGTGTACCTCAAGGCTCTGTCCTTGGTCCTCTGCTCTTCTCTATCTACACCTCCTTCCAGGACAAAATCATTAACAGCTTTGGCTTTAATTACCACCTCTACGCTGATGACACGCAGATCTACCTCTCTACCCCTGTCCTTTCCAAAGTCAGTGACTGTTTATCTGGCATCTCCTCCTGTATGGCCTCCCTCCCACCACCTAAAGATCAACATGTCCAAGACTGTGCTCCTACTAATTCCTCCCTCTAATGCCTCCCCACCTCCTGACTTCTCTGTCTTGGTCGATGGTATCACTATCTCCCCATCGAACAGGTTCGCTGTCTCGGAGTTGCACTCGAATCGGCTCTTTCCTTCATCCCCTACATCCAGTCTCTTTCCTCCTCCTGCCGATACCAACTGCGTAATATTTCCAGAATTCGGCCATTTCCTACCAATGAAACCACAAAGGAACTCATCCACGCCCTTATAATCTCCCGACTTGACTATTGTAATAATCTTTTAGCTGGTCTTCCGCTCTCCCGCCTCTCCCCCCTACAATCAATTCTGAACACCTCCGCCAGGCTCATCCACCTCACCCGCCGCTCTGTCTCTGCCGCTCCCCTCTGCGAGTCCCTTCACTGGCTCCCCATCCACCTCACTCGCCGCTCTGTCTCTCCTCTCTGCAAGTCCCTTCACTGGCTCCTCATCCACCTCACCCGCCGCTCTGTCTTTGCCGCTCCCCTCTGCGAGTCCCTTCACTAGCTCCCCATCCACCTCACCCGCCGCTCTGTCTCTGCCGCTCCCCTCTGCGAGTCCCTTCATTGGCTCCCCATCCACCTCACCCTCCGCTCTGTCTCTGCCGCTCCTCTCTGCGAGTCCCTTCACTGGCTCCCCATCCACTGCAGAATTAAGTTCAAAATTCTTACCCTGACCTACAAAGCTCTCACTAACTCAGCTCCCACTACCTGTCCTCACTAATCACCAAATACTCCCCAGCCGCTCCCTAAAGTCAAACCGTGACCTGCGCCTAGCTTCTCCCCGCATCACCTCTTCCCATGATACACTGCAGGACTTCTCACGCGCAGCTCCCATCCTCTGGAACGCTCTCCCTCGTACTGTCAGACTTTCCCCTAGTTTCCCTTCCTTTAAACGCTCCCTTAAACCATTCCTATTTAGGGAAGCCGACCACCCGACTCACTGATACACCTCACTGCCCCAACCAGTCCATCACTCCCACCTTGCAGTCCATCAATCCCACCTTGCAGTCCATCAATCCCACCTTGCAGTCCATCACTCTCACCGTGCAGTCCATCACTCTCACCGTGCAGTCCATCACTCTCACCGTGCAGTCCATCACTCTCACCTTGCAGTCCTCTCCTCCTGTTTCCACCCCAAACCCTTTTAGATTGTAAGTTCCCTCGGGAATAGGGCCATCATTTCCTCCTGTACTGGTTTATCAAATGTTGTTCAATGTATTGTAACCCTGTCTATATTGTGCCCATTGTACAGCGATGCAGAATATGCTGGCGGTATATAAATGAAGATTAATAATAACCGCGCCTCTGCCTACATCTTCTCCCTCATTACCAGGTATATCCCATACTGACCACTTCACTCGGCTAATGCTCTGATCCTATCAGCTTTAGGTACCCAGACACCCAACTCACGCCTTCAAGACTTCTCCCAAACTGCCCCCTTTCTATGGAACACCCTCCCCCGTAACATCAGACTCTTCCCATCTCTCCAGTGCTTCAAGAAGTCTCTGAAAACACCTTACTTCAGAGAAGCCTATCGGCTCACTCCATTATTACCCAACTGTACATTTCATAACTCCATCTTCCCACACAACCCACATGTACCCCTGCTACTTCACTTACCCTGTTAACCTTCACCTAATGTGTCACCCCTCTCCTCTTAGATTGTAAGCTCTTGAGCAGGGTCGATACTGTAAGCAAGCACAGGACTGGCTTGTGGGCTGTTTGTGAGGGCTGGGGCGGCTGGCAGAATGCAATAACAGCATAGAGACTGACCATCGAGAAGTTTCTGGCCATCTGGGGAGGACGAGGAACCTTTCCACGTGAATCTCACATCCGACTCCTTGCTGGTGCGAGTCGGATCCTTCTGCCCACACAGACTGGCATTGATCCGAGACACCCAGCAGCAGTGAGAAGTGCACAGCGCCAGCGACACCTCCCGGCCCTCCCAGGTCATGTATACAAAAAAAAGGTACTAACCGCTTGAAGGCGTTGAAGAGAGCTACGCTGTGCTGGCACTTGAGGTAGAATGTGCGCCACGGCCCTTGTTCCAGGATATCTGCATTTTGGGTGTCTGAGAAGAGGATTTTGAATGCGGCGCCCAGGCCCTGCGTCTGCCGGAGGAGAAAAGCACATAACGGTCACAAACGCAGATATTCAGGCTATTTACTGAGTCTGTAATACACCGGACTGTTTGCGCACCTGAAGCTTCCCCCAACGATGACATTTAAACCACCCCCCACAGTCCAATATTCTGGAAATGTTCTTGAAGTGACTCCAGAACTCCAACTGCAAGAAGGAGAAAACGATTAAAAAACATTTAAATGCAAAAAAAGTTTCCCATATTCCCATAACATGGACGAGCCTCCTCGTGGGGTCAATATACCCTTTCTATATCACTGTTGCATGGACTAACCTCCGCCTGGGGGCAATATACCTTTTCTATATCTCTGTTACATGGACTAACCTCCAAGTGGGGGTAATAAACCCATTTCTATATCAATGTTACATGGACTAACCTCTGCGTGGGGGCAATATACCCTTTATATATCACTGTTACTGCCCCCATTGGGAGGGATCCCAAGTCTCCAAGATGTTTCAGGAGTCTCCCTTAAGTGAATGTGGGTTCCTGACGCCCGCAAACACTTCAGGAACTCCCAGATTCGGGAGAGGTGGGATCAGTCACGGCCGTAGGGCACCTCATCGTCACCCCATCCTGACGTCACTGCAGAGGTGCCACGTGATCCTCCTTACAGTCTGAATGTAGAGCCTTGCAGCGTCTCTGCAGTGACGTCAGAACGCGGCAACGATGAGGTGGAGCTCATTTGGGGGGGCTGGCTATCTGATAGCTGCACCTGGGGCAGGGGCTTTGTGAGTGTGAGCGCAGACTCCTGCCTGGGGTCAGTGGCGTCACTAGGGTTGGTGTCACCCGGTGCGGTAACTTATGGTGTCACCCCCCCCCCGAGTTTTACGGATTTTTTTAACTACTCTTACTCCTAAATCAGTACTCCCATATAACACTGAATGCTCATACACACAGCGCACATTACTGTGAGGTTTATTGCTGTGGAGCGCTCTCATATGCTCACACAAATTTTAGCCAACTGCCAGCAAGTATGGTGCCTGTTCGAAGGCAGTGAAAGCACACATGGATATATAGTGCCCCCAGCAGCTCTGGATATATTGCCCCCAGCAGCTCTGGATATATTGACCCCAGCAGCACACCCATGGATATATATTGCCCCAGCTCACATATGGATATATTGCGCCTCAGCTCACATATGGATATATTGCGCCTCAGCTCACACATGGATATATTGCCCCCAGACCAGCTCACACATGGATATTGCCCCAGCTCTCATGGATATGCTCCCAGCACACATGGATACTGCCCCAAGCACACATGGATACTGCCCCAAGCACACATGGATACTGCCCCAGCACACATGGATACTGCCCCAGCTCACATGGATATGCCCCAGCTCTCATGGATATGCCCCAGCAGCTCTCATGGATATGCCCCAGCAGCTCTCATGGATATGCCCCAGCTCCTCTCATGGATATTGCCCCAGCTCCTCTCATGGATATACTGCCCCAGCTCATGGATAATACCCCAGCTCATGGATAATGCCCCAGTTCATGGATAATGCCCCCAGCTCATGGATAATACCCCAGCTCATGGATATACTGCCCCAGCTCATGGATATACTGCCCCAGCTCATGGATATATTGCCCCCAGCTCATGGATAATGCCCCCTGCTCATGGATATGTCCCAGCTCATGGATAATGCCCCCTGCTCATGGATATGTCCCAGCTCATGGATAATGCCCCATCTCCTCTAATGGTTTTTGCCCCAGCTCCTCTCATGGATATACTGCCCCCAGCTCCTCTCATTGATATTGCCCCAGCTCATGGATAATGCCCCTAGCTCATGGATATACTGCCCCAGCTCATGGATAATGCCCCCAGCTCATGGATAATGTCCCCAGCTCACCTCCTGCGCCACGTGTTCTGCTCCCTCTGAGCGTCCGGCATGGAGCTTGGGCGCTCGCCTGGGGGAGCCACGTGACCAGCTGCGATCTCGCGAGAACTCGGCTGGTGACGTGTTTCCCCCAGGCGAGCGCCAAAGCTGCATAGCTTCGGACGCTCGTAGGGAGCGAACACGCGGCGCAGGGTGAGACACCCGCCCTTAGGCCCCACCCCCCGCCCCCACGTTACGACGCCCCTGCCTGGGATCCCTGCTACTCTTCATGGGTGTATTGCAGTTCTCCACTCCCAGTTTGGCCGGCTGATTAACGGCGTTTGGCAGTCAGTTCAGCGTATCACGGCTGCTTTCAGCGGATTGCGGCTGCTTTCTGCGGTCTGTTCAGCGGATTGCAGTGGCTTTTGACGGTCTGTTCAGCGGATTGCTGCTGCGTTTAGCGGGTTGCGGTGGCTTTCAGTGGTCTGTTCAGCGGATTGCAGCTGCGTTTAGTGGATTGCGGCAGCTTTCGATGGTCTGTTCAGCAGATTGCAGTGGCTTTCGACAGTCTATTCAGCTGGTTGCAGTGGCATTGACGGCTTCTGTTCAGCGGTTCGTCAGCTGCGTCCATCAGGTTTATTGGCTGATCCCTGCTACACATTGCGTGGCCCTCGCGGTGGATGCTGGATTCACCGCAGGGTCAGGGAATTGAACTCGCTGGAGGGGGACGAACACGAGAGCACGGAAAATTCAATGAAATTAATAACATAAATGTAAGGGAATATATAAAATAGTAACCGCTCATTAACCCCCGAAATGCCACCAAACCAGGGGAAAACATTGTGATTAACACACAGACTCCCCATTAACATCTGAGATGCCATTACAGCTGAAAGAACCATAAAATGCCATAAAACCAAGAGAAAATTAAATAAGTCAGTGTGAAAAAAGAGTAATTTTTAATTAATAAATTATTGGTGATTAATTTTACACATTACACAGTCATGGTGGATATCATTAGAAAGAACAGCCTCTGCACTTTCAAATGACACCTCAACCAGCCCGCTGCCATGCTCAGGGACGGAGATACAGGGCTCCTGCAATCCAAGCTTCCCCCAGGGGAGAAAGCAGCAACCCCCACCCGGAGTCTGTGACTCTCAGTGCGTGGAGAAGTGCTGGGACAGGGCGGCTGTTACACACAGGAAGGGAGGAAGGGAGTGTGAGTGCGGGGGGAGGGGCGAGTGGCCGCGGGGAGGAGGAGAGGCTGGGGCGGCTGGTCCCCTTCCCTTACTGTGTGAGCGCCCGGGGGGGGGCGAGTGGCCGAGGGGGTGGCGGTCTGCTGGGGGAGGAGACGCTGCCTTGCATTATCCGACGCTCGTGCCCGATTGAGCCTACATCACAGAAGACAGCTGATCGGCCGCTTGATTGACAGCTTCTGTGACGTAGGTGCACCAGGCGCATGCGCAGAGCGGGCCAGGCATTATTCGACACCCAGGCAATCCTCGACGGAACACCGGCCCACAATCATGTGACACTTGTCAAGGAAGAACTGCATTCTCCTGCTCTGCCATCCCAGTCCCAGACTCATAGTAATCGCAGGTGCCGGTGGCGGAGTGTGCAAGGGCAGCTAGCGGACACCTTGCCGATCCCTGATCCGGGCCCCCCACCATCTGGGCCCTCGGGCAGTGCCCGATGGGTCAGTCCGCCTCTGGGTAGGGTATTATATGTGTGTGAATCACCTAGGATTCTTATTGCTTCCTTTGGGTAATGTTCTCTGTTGAGGATTACAACCACCCCCCTTTGTCCCCAGACTTTATGACCAATTATTATTATATTATTATTTATTAAGCACCAACACATTCTGCAGCACTGTACAAAGGTGCAATGGGTAAAGACAAGACAATTCTACAATACATACAGGAGGCAGGTCAGTATTCTTGCCAGCATATACAGGAGCGCATCATTGCCCTATTCCCGTGGGAATTTACATTCTAGGTGGGTGAGGGAGTGAGAAACAGGAGGTGGGACTGCAGTGATGAGATGTTAATGCAGGGAGAGGTGAGGAGCGTTTTTGGGTCGGTGAGATGTCTTGTTACGCAGTCAGTTGGGAGGCTTCCCTAATCAGAAGGGTCTTTAGGGAGCGTTTAAATGAAGACAGATTTGGGGGCAGTCTGATATTGAGAGGAAGCACATTCAATAGGGTCGGCGCAGCACAAGAAAAGTCCTGTAGTCTGGCATGTGAAAAGGTAATGATGGAGGAAGCCAGGACTATGTCATTGTTGGATTTTAGGGGTCAGGCTGGGGTGTATCTGGTGATTAGGGAGGACAGGTAGTGAGGAGCTGGGCTGATTTGTTTGGGATGGACTGCAGGGGGGATAGGCAGGAGATATTGAGGTGATTGTGGAAAGATGGAGAGTGATTGGATATAGGGGCTGAAGGAAAGGCTGGAGTTGAAAAGAGTTCTTCATTTTCCTCCAATTCTTTAAGAGCTTTCTTTTCTTCCTTAGTGAGATTATGTTTTACATAGTTACATAGTTATATAGGCTGAAAAAAGACATGCGTCCATCGGGTTCAGCCTCTCCCACATAACCTACTGCTGTTGATCCAAAAGAAGGCAAAAAACCCAGTCTGAAATGCTTGCCAATATGCAACATACTGGGAAAAAATTCCTTCTTGACCCCAGAATGGCAGTCAGATTTCTCCTTGGATCAATAAGCTTTTACCCACATATTAAATATTATAACCCTTAATATTCTGTGTCTGCAGGAAGTCATCCAGTCGTTTTTTAAAAGTCTGTACAGACTCAGACCCAACCACCTCAACAGGCAGAGAATTCCACAGCTTTATTGTTCTCACCGTAAAATAACCCTTCCTATGCTTTAAGCTAAATTTTCTTTCTTCCAGTCTAAATGGATGACCCCTTGTCCTATGTATAGTCCTGTTAATGAATAGGTTATCAGACAATGGTTGATAATGGCCCCGTATATATTTATATAAGGTTATCAGATCCCCTCTAAGGCGCCTTTTCTCTAAACTAAACAGGTTTAAGCTTGTTAGTCTTGCCTCATAACTTAACCCTTCCATTCCCCTTATTAATTTAGTTGCCAGTCTCTGCACTTTTTCTAACGCTATAATATCTTTTTTTAAGACAGGTGCCCAAAATTGCACGGCATATTCAAGGTGCGGCCTGACCATTGATTTATACAGAGGCAAAATTATGTTTTCATCCCGTGAGTGAACTCCCCTTTTAATGCATGCCAATACTTTGCTTGCCTTGGCAGCTGCTGTTTGACATTGCACATTGTTACTTAGTTTGAAGTCTATGATTATTCCCAAATCCTTCTCCTGCTTGGATTTCCCTAACTCCGTACCATTTAGGGTATAAATTACTTGTGTGTTCTTCACTCCAAAGTGCATAACTTTGCATTTATCTACATTAAATTTCATCTGCCATTTAAGTGCCCAGTCCCCCAATCTATCTAAATCCCTCTGCAGCGAAGTAACATCCTGCTCACATTGTATTACTTTTCCTAGTTTTGTGTCATCTGCAAACACTGATACATGACTTTCAATGCCTATCTCAAGGTCATTTATAAATAAATTGAATAGTATTGGTCCTATAACAGACCCCTGATGGACACCGCTTACCACTGGTTTCCATCTTGAAAATGTACCATTTATGACCACTCTCTGTACCCTATCTTTTAGCCAGTTTTCTATCCAAGAACAAGTATTTTCATCTAGACCAATTTTTCTTAATTTAAATAGTAACCTTTTGTGTGGAACTGTGTCGAAAGCTTTGGCAAAATCTAAGTAAATCACATCCACTGCGACCCCCTGATCTATACTTCTACTTACTTCCTCATAGAACGTAATTAGGTTAGTCTGACATGATCGGTGTTTCATGAAACCATGCTGATTTTTGCCAATAACATTATACCTCCCAATAAATTCCTGAATATTATCCCTTAGTAACCACTCGAATACTTTCCCAGCCACAGATGTTAAGCTCACAGGTCTATAATTCCCAGGCACAAATTTTAAACCTTTCTTAAATATAGGGACGACGTCAGCTTTTCTCCAATCCTCTGGTACTATTCCTGAAAGAAAAGAATCTTGAAAGATTAAGAACAGAGGTTTACATATTTCAACACATAGCTCTCTCAGTACTCGCGGGTGAATTCCATCTGGCCCTAGGGCTTTATTCACATTCACATTGTTTAATTTCTGCAAAACCTTGTCCTGAGTCAACCAGTCACTTTGTATTAGTAAGTTTTTATTAATGAATTGCATGTCTCCTGTTATAGGTTTCTCTTTGATAAATACTGAAGAAAAATAATCATTCAAAATTTCTGCCTTATCCTGATCTTCAGTTAACAATAACCCTGACTCAGATTTTAGTGAACCTACATTTTCACTCTTGGGTTTTTTAGAATTTATGTACCCAAAGAATCTTTTAGGGTTGGTCTTGCTCTCTTTGGCTATTTCTTTTTCATTTTCTAGTTTAGCCCATCTAATCGCATTTTTACATGCTTTATTGGCTGCCCTATATGCTTTATAGGATGCCTCAGATTTATCAGATTTAAAAGCTTTAAATGCCTTCTTTTTATTTTTCATTTCCTTAGTTACCTTCCTACTAAGCCACATTGGTTTCAGTCTGTTTCTTTTATATTTATTAACCAGTGGAATATATTGTGACGTGTACTTTTCTAATGTTAGTTTAAAGATATTCCACTTATCCTCAGTGTTTTTCCCGTGAAAGAGTTTCTGCCAGTCAATGACATTGAGAGCTTCCTTTATTTTAATAAAGTTGGCCTTTTTAAAATTATATGTTTTAGCATGCCCCCTATGAATGTGTTTTTTTGAGTTTATTTCAAAAGTCACCATATTATGGTCACTGTTTCCCAACTGTTCCTTTACATTAATATTTGAGAAAAGATCCACATTATTTGTTATAACCAGGTCCAGACAGTTATCCTCTCTAGTTGGTGTTTCTACCAGTTGTGACATGAAGGTATCATTTAAAATATTCAGAAACCGGATTCCCTTTGCTGAATTACTAGTCCCACTATCCCAATTAATGTCCGGGTAATTAAAATCTCCAATAATTAAAGTGCTACCATGATCTGCAGCCTTCCTAATTTGCTCTAACAGTTGTTCTTCCTCATCATTATCTATATTAGGTGGTTTATAGCATATGCCAACCAATAGTTGACTTCCCTGTTTATTCCCCAACGAAATATTTACCCATAAGGATTCCACATTTCCCTCATCGCTTTCCAGTTGTGTAATATTAGGCTTTAAATCCTGATTTACATATAAACACACTCCACCCCTTTCTTATGTTTCCTATCCTTTCTAAACAATGTATAACCGTTTAAATTTACAGCCCAGTCATGCGTTTCGTCCCACCACGTTTCTGTTATTCCTATAATGTCGTATTGCTTAGTGTATGCTATTACCTCTAGTTCCCCCATCTTGCTATTAAGGCTTCTTGCATTAGCAAGCATACATTTAATGTTGTCTCTACCCACACATGCTGAATGCGACTTTACATTACATGTCTCCACTGTTCTGACATTACCCATCCCCCCGGCTCCACCCCCCTTAGTCTGAGCTGAAACCCTTCCGCTATCTGCTCTGTCTCCATTTTGTAAGATACTGTATCCCTCCCCCCCTTCCACTAGTTTAAAGTCTCCTCCAACCTTTTTTTTTTTAATTATAATTTTTATTGAAGAAAAATGTGTCACACGCTGACCGACAAAGAAGGCCTCGCAGGGCCTGATTCATAATACATTGCGAAAATAAACAAAGGGTGGTTGGGGGGTATTACGGTGCTAAGTGGTACGTGTTGCGGGGATGGTGACCTCAGTGAGGGAGTGAAAAAAGAAGGAAAGGAAAAAAGAAGGAAAAAGTGGGAGGTGGGAGAAATGTAGTGGCCTTTGCCGTGACGCTCCTGGCGCACTCCCAGGGGAGGCCATGGAGGGATAATGTCACAGAGCCAAGAGGCTCGAGGGCCAATCATGGCTAATACTGCCACGGTGGCACACCCCGAGACATCTAAAAAAAAAAAAAAAAAAAAGGGGGGTGGGGGAGTGGGGTCACCATTAGTTGCAGGTCAAGCACCAAGCAAAGGAGGAACGCAACTGGGGGGTAATAACAACAGCTATCGTGAAAACAATATAATAATCGCTTGCATAAACAAAAGGCAGTTGTATGCAGCATAAATTACGCCAAAAAGTAACGTTGCAGGGGTGAGACAGTGAGCCTTACACAGAGGTTAATACATAGACAACGTGTCATCCCGGGGCCACTTGGACATCCCAACTCAGACCAGGTTACCCGGGGGCACTGGAGAGTCAGCGGGCTGGGTCACTGCAGGTAGCACCGCAGTGGCGGAAAGCAGTCCCAGGGCGTGAAGATGTCCCTCAGCCTCCTCCAGCGTATTAGCCACCAATACTCTCCCATCTTGCGGGGAAATTATAAGGGAGCCAGAAATGCCCCAAGTATATCTTACGTCATGAGTGCGGAGAGTGACCGTGGCCGGCCTGAATTGTCTCCGGGTGGCTAATACCAAAAAGGGGACGTCTCTGTACACTGCAATATTGGCTCCGTCAAAAGGGACCGTAGATACGTTCCTCACAGCTCGGAACAAAAAGGAATGCTGGCTGACATCTCGCAGCGTGAGGAGAACATCGCGCGGCGCCTTAGCGGGTGCCATGGCGGCTTTTCGTACACGTAAGGCCACGTGAATAGGGTCCCTAAGAGGTTCCGAGGAACCGAGCACAGTCTCCAGGAATCGTGTAGTATATTGCAACAGTTCCGAGTCCGGGACTGATTCTGGTATTCCGCGTAATTTCACGTTCCGTCGCCTGTGTCTCGTCTCCAGCGCCACCACGGCCAAGTGCAGACTGCTAACCTGTGCTTGTAGGGCGCGCACACTTGTGGAGGCCGCGGCCTGTGTGTCTTCCACTGCTTGTGTGCTTTCCCGGAGGTCTTCCACCTGGATCCGTGTCTCCTCTACAGCCGTCCCGAGCGACTCAAAATCCGCCTGCCACACTTTCCTGGCATCCTCTAACAAATTGCGTATGTCCCCTTTAGTGGCGGGAAGCGCATCTTCTCCCTCGCCTGATGGTACCGCGTGGGAGACGGAAGGAGCAGCCGCCTGCTGAGCCCCTGAGTCAGGCCCCGCGCGTAGTGGTACCCGCCGCCCCAAGCCCCCACCAAGGGAGATTCGAATGTCTGGGGTTCCGGGATCTTCCCCCGGTCCGCTCGCTTTAGATTTCTTCCCCATCCGGGCAAACCGCGACCCAGAACAGGACAGAGAGAGCGCGCCAACACCAGGCCCCAAGATGGCCACCAGCAGTCCGAGCAGGAAGCAGCGCAGCGGCCCGCTCACCGATCGCAAGTCCGGAGGGGGGGTCCCAGCAGGCTCCGGAGCGTCTTCACCTTATGGCCGACGGCTGGGGATCATTTATTGGCAGGTAGCCCGATCCAAAAGTGTCTCAGAGTCCGTGTATATAGGAAGGGGGATCAGAGCTCCACTCTCACACGTCTTCCTCCAACCTTTTAACCATCCTCTCCCCTAGCACAGCAGACCCTCTTCCATTCAGGTGCAATCTATCACAACTATACAGATTGTACCCCAGTGCAAAATGAGCCCAGTGCTCTAAAAACCCAAGGCCCTCCTTCCTGCACCAAGCTTTAAGCCACGCATTGACCTCCCTAATCTCCCGCTGCCTTTCCACTGTAGCACGTGGCACAGGTAGGATCTCAGAAAATACTACCTTGGAGGACCTCTTCTTCAATTTACTTCCTAATTCCCTGAAATCATTCTTCAGGTCCTTCCATCTTCCGCTTACTTTGTCATTGGTACCAATATGGACCATGACAGCTGGGTCATCTCCAGCCCCTCCAATAATCTATCAACTCTGTCAACCACATGCCTAACACGGGCACCGGCAGACAGCAAACTGTCCGGTTAAGGCGATCAGCGCGACAGATTACCCGGTCTACTCTCTTAATAATAGAGTCCCCTACCACCACAACCTGTCTAGGCTTACTTGCCCTCTTTATCCCTCCCTTACTTGGTGGGCTGATCCCCCTGCTGTTAGAGGGAGCAGCCTCCAGTACTGCTACACCTGAGCTGATGCACCCAACATCTTCGCTCACAGGGGCAAATCTGTTGGTGTGCGCAAGATCAGGACTAGCCAACCTTTTCCTCTTCCCTCCCCCCCTGCTACCACGTGTCACTGACACCCAGCTACCAACCTGTTCCCCGGTTAACTCCACTCCTCCCACACCCCTAGATTCCTCAACTATACTTTGCTCCGTGAGAAGCAGGCTCCTTTCAAGATTGTCAATCTGCCTCAGCGTTACGATTTGCCCTTCCAGATCTCCAATATGAGCTTCCAGAAGAGCTACACGTTCACACCTGCTACAGAGATATGGACCCTGGAAGGATTCCTCCAGACATGCATACATGCAGCAGGATGTGCACTGGGTCAAACCTTCAAGCTTGCTAACACTCATTTATATATTTGTTATCTTGTGGGTATAACAATTGATACCTGTTATTTGAATTCCTGTTTTTAAACTCCACTTGAAAATAGCACACTTAGGAAGTAGACCACTGACAACAAGCCCTTGTGAGCAAGCTCAGTGAGCTGCCATTGAGTTTATGTAGCCATACAAGTGAAATCACCTGACAGGCTACACGCCCCCAATTAACAAGTCACCAGCCACTCAGGGAAAAAAAACAACCAAAAAGCACAACAGAAAAAAACAAAAAAAAAAAAAAAAAAACAGCAGAAAAAAACCCCAAAGAGGAATTAAACAAATTGATGAATAAACCAGAAGTTTCTCTCCCTCTAGAGATACAAACCACAGACCAGTACAGGTAGAATTCCTGTTTTTAAACTCCACTTAAAAATAGCCCACTTAGGAAGTAGACCACTGACAACAAGCCCTTGTGAGCAAGCTCAGTGAGCTGCCATTGAGTTTATGTAGCCATACAAGTGAAATCACCTGACAGGCTACACACCCCAATTAACAAGTCACCAGCCACTCAGGGAAAAAAAACCCTTTTGTTGAAGGTTTAATTTTTTCAATATCGCCAAGCACCATGTTCTCAAATGTGGTCATTTCTTTAGACACCAGGGGCCCTATTACATTCTAAACGCGTGTTTTTTTGCGCGAAGCGTTAAACGTTAACGCACGAAAATCACAGCTGAAATTACATTCCTTGCGCATTTTTTCATCTGTCTGGAAATTGTGCTCGTAAAACCGACGCGCAAAAAGTACCGTTGCGCACAGAAATCAGTGAGTGCAATATAATTTTTAACATGAGTGTGTCAGACAAATGCATTTTTGTGTGGACTGCGCACAACAGACGTACGTTCTGACGGAAGACAAGGTAGTGGCTGTCATTTTTGATCTAGTAAAAAAAATCGTGCGCATCGACGTTCTCCGTTGTGAATCCGCAGTTTGGTACGGTCAGGTTATTACAATATGCCGTTACCACCAGCT
The DNA here is from genome assembly GCA_009667805.1 of Leptobrachium leishanense. Classification (NCBI taxonomy): domain Eukaryota; kingdom Metazoa; phylum Chordata; class Amphibia; order Anura; family Megophryidae; genus Leptobrachium; species Leptobrachium leishanense. The sequence goes on along the minus strand of RXON01002912.1, from coordinate 22,185 downwards.
TTTCAAAGACGTTAAAATTATGCGCGCAAACGTCCGTTAAATTTTGCATTAAGATTGTAATACTATGCGCGCACCAGCGCACAAATGCATTTGCACTCACAATGTTAAGTATAGGATGTGCGCACTAAATTGCGCTCGCAAAGGGTTCGCGCAGGGTCCCTCGCGTTAGACATTAACGCGCATTTTGTGCACGAACAAATACTGTTACCCTCATAGACCTACAGTGTCACTAATATAATGTTACAGGCAGTGGTGTATTTAGGTTTTGTGCTGCCCTAGGCCTGACTAAACTCGTGCACCCCTAATTTAAATTTGACGCACCCCTTCCTGTCAAGGGCACACCTCTTCCTGGTTAATCCCCACCCTTCCTCTTTAAGCTCCACCTTTTCCTCTTAGAGCTCCGCCTTTTCCTCTCTTTATATTAAAAGTGGATACCAAGTGCCTACTTGTATATTTTGTATACCATTTCAAATGTATCTATTGAGATAAAGAAAATTATGAAATGTTTAAATTCAAGTATTTTTACAAAGAACAGTCACGCATGTCAAGTAAACGGGATCACAGCCGCTCTAATTGGTGGAACAATAAAATCCACAGAAACGTGCACTGCATATGAGCGTATCACAGAGCTGCATAGCAATAAAACCCACAGAAATGGGCACTGTGTATGAGCATATCAGAGCTGCAAAGCAATAAAACCCACAGAAATGTGCAGTGTGTATGAGCATATCACAGAACTGCACAGCAATAAAACTCACAGTAATGTGCAGTGTGTATGAGCGTATCCCAGAGCTCCAGGGCAATAAAACTCACAATAATATGCAGTGTGTATCACAGAATCCACAGCAATAAAACTCCCAGCAATGCAATGTGTGGTGTGTGTCAGCGTATCAGAATCCACAGCAATAAAACTCCCAGAAATGCAATGTGCGGTGTGTATGAGTGCATCAGAATCCACTGCAATAAAACTCCCAGCAATGCAATGTGTGTTGTGTGTCAGAGTATCAGAATCCACAGCAATAAAACTCCCAGCAATGCAATGTGCGGTGTGTATGAGTGCATCAGAATCCACTGCAATAAAACTCCCAGCAGTGCAATGTGTGGTGTGTATGAGTGCATCAGAATCCACTGCAATAAAACTCCCAGCAAACCGAGTGTATATGAGCACACAGCAATTATTTATTCTACATTTACCGGCCTCTGTCCGCGGTAGGGCTGTGTGCAGAGTCAGCAGGTACTGTGTACAGCTACAGCAGGGGGTCCCTCCAGGCCACGTTAGGATCACGGCTGTGCCTGTGCGTGGAGCCATCTTGTCAGCAGTGGGGTGCCACTTCCAGAGGGTGCACCGTGGCTTTGATTCCCTTCCCGATGGGTGTTCAGTCCAGAATAGAGTGACAGTCCATGTTAACGAAAGGGCGGGCAGCTGTGTGCATGCGTGTCACGTGGTTCAGCCAGTCAGGTGGTACTGAGACTCAGTACCACCTGACTGGCCGGACCGAGTGTGACCTGCACGCAAGCAGCCTCACCAGGAGCCAGGCAGCTCAATGACAAATTTCTATCACTGCAGTGCTGGTTAAGGAAAGGTCCACTTTAAACAGCAGTAAGCAGACAGGGCTTCATATTCTGCTGAAACCCCCCCCCTTTACCTGCCGTTTACTGTCATCTTCTCTCTCTGGACAAAAATCACATCCCCCTCCCCTCTCCTAGAGCTGCTGCGGGCATGGGAGGAGCTATGGAGGGAGGAGAGGGGGATTTTTATTCTATTCGATTTTATTCCGTATGCAAACGCCATGCTCCGCTGCTCGTTGTTTGAGAACACAGTTCAAAGCTGACACACAGAGAAATGTCAGTGAAATGCTCTGATGTTCAGTGGTTTCAATCAGCAGGTTTATTCAGGCGAACCCCATAGGTTTCAAGGTTAAAAATATTCCCGTTTTTTATGCAATATCTAATAAACCATTTATTATTTTAATCTGCAGTAAAAAGTCTTTATTTATTTATTGATTTTTTTTTGTACCTTTTAGTGATTTTTCAGAATTTTTTGGGCTAAATTCCCCCCCTTTTTTTTAATAGCAGTTCTCCTTTTTCTGTAACAGAACTTTTTATTACCAATCATAGGATCTTATATGTAAATTCCAGACATTTTCGTTCAGTAGTTCTTTTGAAAACAGCAGGCCATGGGTTTGCGGTGGCAGCATACAGCGGCCGACTCCATGCACTTTGGGTACCCTGCGGTGAATGGTGAATTCACTGCAGGGTTGGGAAATTTTATTCCCCGAAGTGCAGGGAACTACAGAACACCAAAATGTTGGCGTCATTTCGGTGCTCTGTGAGTAACCCAATTAGTGGTGAGGTTTTTTGTTGCCCCCTGGAAAGTGAAAGCCTAGGCCTTGTCTACCCAGGACATACTTGAAAATTAGTGACATCTCAATGTTTCCTTCCTGGTAAAATAGTTTGCAAAAGTAAAAAAAAAAAAAAAAAAGAATTTTTTTTTTTTTTTTTTTTTAGGGGTGGGGCCACCCAGCGGGCCGCCGCCCCCTGGAAAGTGCCGCCCTAGGCCTGGGCCTTGTTGGCCTAGGCCAAGATACACCAGTGGTTACAGGCAGACACACCGTGTGCAGCAGAGTCAAGCTGTGTGTGTGTGTGTGATCCAGGGCTCCCAGTGACAACACAAGGATCTGTAGAAGGAAGTCTCCTTGTTTTTCTATATTTCCACATATACTCTGCATGGGAAGAAAGTCCTATCAAAAGGTGTGGGTCACCTTAAAAGTGGAGAAGTAAAATACCCGAATGCGTCTACCCACTCAGAGACAGTGTTGGGGCTCTATATTTGTGAGTGGAACCATTGTACAACAGTTTTCCTATAATTTTGTATAGTACACCCTGCACTATTATGTTGCTTGCTTCTTTTTATGTGATCCATATGGACAGTTTGAATTAAGAGAACCACCGGATAACCAAAAGCGACTACCATCGCGCCACCAGATACGTACTTTTGGCATTTTTTGATACACTGGTTTGGGGGAAACCACAGATTTTCTGGTTTGGGCATTGGTTAACTGGTGGTCGCACAGGTTTGGGCGCCGACCATCTTTTCATTGTGTCATTATTTATTTATTTGCAAAGTATTTTACCAAGAAGGATATATTGAGATTTCTCTCGTTTTCAAGTATGTCCTGGGTTCAAGAACATTGTATTTCTGTAACAACTGTAAAATTTCAAAGTAATAAATGCAAGATATTAAAAAAAATAACACAAATATACAGATTAACACAGAAAATAAATATGTAGGAAATATAGTCACTGTGTAACATGTTCACAGGTGCATTCTGTATTGAGGTATGTTAATAGGGAGCTCTTGAGTGACTTAATACTGGGGGAAGATTTGATGGCGTCTAGGAGGCTATTCCATAATTGTGGTGCTCTGTAGGAAAATGAGGATCGAGCCACTTTCTTTTTGTATGGTGTTATTGCAAGTAGAGTGCTGGTCCTGGATCGGAGGTTATATGATGAAGGAACTGCTAGGGGAAGCAGTCTATACAGGTAGGGTGGTAGCTTCCCAGAAAATTTCTTAACACCAGGTTGGAAAGGTGAAGAGTGCGTCTAGATTCCAGCGACGGCCAGTTTAGCTCTTTTAACATGTCACAATGGTCATGTAGTTACATTGTAGCACAAAGTGGAAGAAAGAGTTCTAAAATGTAGTAAGTTTATGAAGGTGCGTTTGTGGGGCAGCTGCATACACTACATCTCCGTATTCAATAGCCGGCATAAGCATTTGTTGGACAATCTGCTTTCTTGAAGAAAAAAATGTGGGGACAAGTCTGCGCTTCCCTTTTTGATGATAAATGTTCAAGCTGGAGATCTTCTTATTAAACAACAGAATCACTTGTAATACGTGGTCATCAACCTTCGAAAAAAAGGGAAAAATTGGCAAACATAGTGTGATCTGTATAATTTCTTTGAATACCCCAAACGAATGTATAGTAATTCAACTCTTATTTGGAGGTGTCATAAATCTGACACTGGATATGTAGTACCACCGATATGTAAAGGAGATATCGGACTCCCCTTTCTCCTCCTTCGTCTGGTAATGTTCCTCCAAAGGAAAATGAGATTGCAGGATCCTCGATAAGCATAAAATATATTTATTCCATAAAATAATTAAAATAATGCATAAAATGAACGCCAATACGCGTTTCGCGATACCAATCGCTTCATCAGTCGGCAAAAGAATGGTTCAAGGTGTCCTGCAATCTCCTTATATTCTATCTAAATCATTAATTTAATTAAACCGGGGAACGCCCGGTTTTTTTATTCTTATCTTCCAACGCCACGATAACACCACTGAGCCAGCGCGCAGCACCGCTCAATGGTGATGTGGAATCCGCCTCAAAAATGGCAGTGCGTCTCAATCCGCCTTGCCATGCGTTCCATTCCTGTCTCTAGTGCTTACAGCTCAGCAGTTTGCCGTTCGCATCTCATTCCACCCTGAGCAGCTGCATATTCTTAATTCTAGTAAATTTCCACATTTAAAGGGACTATATTCAGTGTATAATTATTGCCTGGTGTTGAAACCTACATATATTGAAACGGGGAATAAAGTATTGTATGGAAAAGGAGGAAGATTATTTAATTTTTTTCTATTGTTTAAGCAAAATGATTACTACATCCAAGATTGTGATAAATAATGTGCTGCGCTACCCTGTGTGCATGCATACCTTAAATTCCCAAACCTATTATATATCCCAATATGTTGTCAATGTAATAGTATTAATTAAAAAACTTTTTGTTTATCATTCTTAATAAGTGATATATTGTGCCTATATTCAATACTTGTGTTCATTAACAAATCATAAACAAGGAATATTATCAATTCCCCCATTAGGCTATTATTAATTTTCCATTAATAAAGCTATGTAAATAGTCTCATAATTGAACAGTATTCACATATAATCAACACTGTGAAGTATAAGACACTAATTAAAGTGCCTTCAATATTATAAAGTGCAAATATTTCTATCAGCTAAAATCAAGTATAGAGTATTAGATCTATGTGAACAATACCACAATTAAGCAGTATTCACATATGATCAATATTGTGAAACACTGATTAAAGAGCCTTTGATATTGTAAAGTGCAAGTATTAAAAAGAAGGGCTCCAGAAAGAGAGGAAAGCGAGGAAGAGGAGTACTATGTAGACGACGGAAGAAACAACAAGAGAGAAAGGAGATAACCCCACAAGGCATATTTAACTTGAGTAGAAAGATACTGGAGGAAAAACATATAAAAGTACTGAATAAAGGCTTGAAGTTCGCACCAACTAAGAAAATTGAGAAATTTGGAGTCTTTGTTGACTTACAAAAATTTAAAAGATCTTTATGTTTGAAGAAGTACTTCATGAGAGATCCTATTACTCGTCAGGTACTAAGCGAAGAAGATGGGTGAAAACACACTGAGTTGAAAAGGAAGTCACACTTTTATCCCAAACACCTTATCTCTAAAGAGATAACCACCTTTGAAACGATGGTTCTAGATGAAATAGAAAAAATACAACCAAGGAAGTTACAAAATCTAACCAAAGAGGAAAAAGAGGCTCTTGGAGAATTGGCCGATGATAAAACATTAACAATTAAACCAGCTGATAAAGGGGGGGGGGTATTGTAATTTTAAATAGGGAGGATTATCATCAAGAATCCCTTAAAATTTTGAATGATATAGAGGTTTATCAACAAATACCGTATAACCCCACAGAAGAAATAAAAAAGAAATTCGACGCATATATCCGGAAAGGTGAAGAGAATGGGTTTCTAAATGCAAAGGAAGTGGATTATTTTACAGTCAAACATCCAAAGATGCCGGTCTTCTATCACCTTCCAAAGGTACATAAAAATATGGAAAAACCCCCAGGAAGACCTATTGTATCGGGGATTGATTCTATTTCAAGTAAGGTATCTGAATACCTCGATCATCTCCTCCAACCAATTGTAAGGAAGATTCCCTCTTATCTTAAAGATACAGGTGATATCATCAGAAGTCTGGATACTATAGTATGGGAGGATGGCTTCTTTCTTGTTACGTGTGATGTACGATCTCTTTATACCAATATTCCACACAATAGGGGTTGTGAAGCGATAAGAGAAATGCTCTTGGAAGATGGAGACATCAGAAAGGAGCAAATAGACTATATTGTAGAAGGAGTCACCCTCATTTTGGAAAATATTTTTTTCTGGTATGATGACCAATATTTCTTGCAATTAATGGGAACAGCAATGGGAAGTAAGGTAGCACCCAGTTACGCTAATTCATTTATGGCCCTATGGGAGAAAACTTGGATAAAAAATCAACAAGATTGGGATAAAAACATTTTGAATTATAAACGTTATATTGACGACATTATATTCATCTGGCGAGGATCAGAGGTGGACCTTATTTGCTTTTTAGAGTTCCTGAATCTTAATGATTGGGGGATAAGACTTGATAGCCAATTTAGCCAATTAAATGTCAATTTTTTGGACTTAGAGATCTACATTGAAAATCTACAGATTAAAACAAAAACTCATTTCAAAAGTGTAGACGTAAACAGCTATATAGAAAGGACGAGTTGCCATTTTTGGCAGTGGCTAGAGGGCGTCCCAAAAGGGCAATTCCTCAGGTTGAAAAGAAATTGCACTGAAGATGACGAATACCAGACTCAGTCACAAAAGATGAAATTGCAAATGGAGGAGAAAGGCTATGATGGTCAAGTTTTAGAGAAAATAAGAACACAAATATCACAGACAGAACAAAAAAATATTCTGAATAAGAATATGAAATCAAAAGTAGGACTAAATTGTCTGTCAATATAGTAACGAGCATAAGGAAGTTCGGAAAATTCTCAAAAAATATTGGCCTATTCTCCGAAAAGATGAGGAACTTTGTCAGATTTTGGAGATTTCACCCACCATCATTTTTAGAGGGGTTGATAACATCAAGAACCATTTGGTCAGTAGCCATTTAAAAAATAAGAAACAAAAAAATCATTTTGGCTTAGATAATGGGTTTTATGGGTGTGGCAATTGTCTGGGATGTAGAACCACAGGAAACCAGAAGAGACATATAAAAGAATTTAATAGTATGACGGGAGATAAGTACAAGATACATGATACACTTACCTGTTTTTCGAAAAATGTTATTTATATCTTAATTTGCCCATGTGGGAAAATGTATGTTGGACGAACAACGAGAAGTCTAAATATTCGCATTCGTGAACACTTAAATAATATTAAAAAAGGTGTAGACTCACATACAGTACCACAACATTACAATGAAAGTCACAATAAGGACCCTAGGGGGACAAAATTTTTGGCGATTCAACAGGTAGAAAGAGAATGGAGAGGGGGAGATTTTATTAATAGGATAAATAAAGTTGAGATGAGGTGGATTTATAATTTAAAAACACTGGCACCTAAGGGTTTGAATCAAGATTTTGAGATTTGTCACTTTTTATAATAGAGAGAGAGGAAGGAGAGAGAAAGGAAAGAAGAAAAAAAAATTAAAAAAAATTTCAGCTTATAAATGCTTGAAATAAATGAGCACTTCGATAAGAACTAATAATGAATTAGTGATTGCACTTTAGTTAATGATTGCACTTTAATTAATACTTGCACTTTACAATATCAAAGGCTCTTTAATCAGTGTTTCACAATATTGATCATATGTGAATACTGCTTAATTGTGGTATTGTTCATAGATCTAATACTCTATACTTGATTTTAGCTGATAGAAATATTTGCACTTTATAATATTGAAGGCACTTTAATTAGTGTCTTATACTTCACAGTGTTGATTATATGTGAATACTGTTCAATTATGAGACTATTTACATAGCTTTATTAATGGAAAATTAATAATAGCCTAATGGGGGAATTGATAATATTCCTTGTTTATGATTTGTTAATTAACACAAGTATTGAATATAGGCACAATATATCACTTATTAAGAATGATAAACAAAAAGTTTTTTAATTAATACTATTACATTGACAACATATTGGGATATATAATAGGTTTGGGAATTTAAGGTATGCATGCACACAGGGTAGTGCAGCACATTATTTATCACAATCTTGGATGTAGTAATCATTTTGCTTAAACAATAGAAAAAAATTAAATAATCTTCCTCCTTTTCCATACAATACTTTATTCCCCGTTTCAATATATGTAGGTTTCAACACCAGGCAATAATTATACACTGAATATAGTCCCTTTAAATGTGGAAATGTACGAGAATTAAGAATATGCAGCTGCTCAGGGTGGAATGAGATGCGAACGGCAAACTGCTGAGCTGTAAGCACTAGAGACAGGAATGGAACGTATGGCAAGGCGGATTGAGACGCACCGCCATTTTTGAGGCGGATTCCACATCACCATTGAGCGGTGCTGCACGCTGGCTCAGTGGTGTTATCGTGGCATTGGAAGATAAGAATAAAAAAAACGGGCGTTCCCCGGTTTAATTAAATTAATGATTTAGATAGAATATAAGGAGATTGCAGGACACCTTGAACCATTCTTTTGCCGACTGATGAAGCGATTGGTATCGCGAAACGCGTATTGGCGTTCATTTTATGCATTATTTTAATTATTTTATGGAATAAATATATTTTATGCTTATCGAGGATCCTGCAATCTCATTTTCCTTTGGAGGAACATTACCAGACGGAGGAGGAGAAAGGGGAGTCCGATATCTCCTTTACATATCGGTGGTACTACATATCCAGTGTCAGATTTATGACACCTCCAAATGTGAGTTGAATTACTATACATTCATTTGGGGTATTCAAAGAAATTATACAGATCACACTATGTTTGCCAATTTTTCCCTTTTTTTCGAGGGTTGATGACCACGTATTACAAGTGATTCTGTTGTTTAATAAGAAGATCTCCAGCTTGAACATTTATCATCAAAAAGGGAAGCGCAGACTTGTCACCACATTTTTTTCTTCATTATTGACTATTTGATGGTTGGAGGTGAACCATCTGTGTGTGATCACCTGCAGCTGACTGTTGAACTGCGAATTTAAATGTATGATAGAACCTTGTGTTATCCAACGTATTAATCGCTTAGTTCAGTTATATGCATTAGGGGGCGCCAGATACTATATTCTCCAATCTGCTTTCTTACCTCGGGGCTCAGGCAGGATTTGTTTCTGTACAGTGCACCTAGTTTGGGGTAAAGTTTAGATAAGAGTTTTCAATGTGGGGGCCAAATGATAGATTTGGGTATATCCACATACCTAGATATTTGAGAGAAGTGACTGTGGTCAGTGTACCATTTGATTTTGTCCTGACACATAGATAGATCGGGAGTTTCCAATTTATGTAGTTTTGGTGCTGTTCCAAAGAGCATCGTTACAGTTTTGTCAGTATTTAAAGTTTGTTATCTGCAATCCGCTTTACTACCTCTGTGAATTGTTCTTGCAGCATGGCCTGCAGCTGCAGGAGATTTGGTTTGCTGGTATAGATAACGGTGTCATCTGCGTACATGAGTACAGTTGAGGCTTTGCAGACATTGGGCAGATCATTTATGAATATCGTAAATAGCAGGGGGCCGAGTATTGAGCCTTGGGGCACACCACACGTGACTGGGAGGGAGGAGCTGCCAGAAATGCACACATATTGTGATCGGTCGGATACATCCGATTGAAACCAGGTTAGTGTGCGATCACCAATACCGGAGTTTTTTAGTTTTTGTAATACTACTACTGTGTCAAAGGCCTTGACAAAATCTAGGAAGATGGCTCCAGTTAGGTCTTCTTGTTCCATGCCAGCTAGGATATCATTGCATACTTTTAAAAGGGCAGTTGTAGTGGAATGATTTGGACGAAAGCTGGATTGATCTGGGGTTAAATAGTTTGAAGATTGATAATGTCAGAGCAGTTCAGATATGAAATTTCTATATTTCGCAGGACTGTTTAAATTTGGGGCCAGGAATTGCTTCACACAGGCAATTTGTCTGTGTGGCTAAAATGTTACAAGCTAAGTTCGTTTTCTTTACGCAAACAAGGGAAGAAAGGTCCATTGTTCACAAACTGTCCTAATTAATTCTGGCTGTAAAAAAGAATTGATATGGTAAACCTCAGTGCTTTGATGTAAAGGAACAGTGGGCAGCCGAGCTTAACCCAGTGTATGTATTCCAGGGCATGGTGTTTATTTGTTTCAGATCTAAACTCTGAAGCCATATAAACCTTCGACAATGGATTGCATAACCGGCAGAATAAAAAAAAACTCAGAAAAGGTTAAATGATTAATTGACCTGTATAACCAGTTTGTAATGCTATACTAGGCGGCGATATGATCTAACACTATATGGTATTTGAATATTTAATTTATGTGGTCAGTTATAATAGATAATCTTGGTGTCTTATAAAAGACAGAGGCCATACCACATTTAATTGATTATTACATAACAAATGTCTTGTGTATTAACATTTATAAAACCGATTAAGTCTGTTAATTATGAATGAATGAATGTATGTCTGCAGAATCCTCTTATACACACATACCTGGGGATATAAATAAGGGGTGTATGAAATGCACGCACGCCGTGGCAAAGTATGCCAGGCGATTCAACAATAGAAATAATATTTATTGTTAATAAAACTTATGGAGTCCCGGGATATAGCATAAAATGACCCCAAATCATTAAAAGATTGGCCACATAAATAAATTAATTCCTGTAGAAGGTCGATGGTTGATCTGAGAACGCCATCTGCTGGCCAGGTAATATAACACCTGGACAGACCCCTGGAGTTAATGAATATATATATCCTCCAATCAAATGAGGCCACATAGTGATGGGCTAGAGCTAAAACTGGGCGGGAAACCACTATATAGAGGGGATACTCCAGAGGAAGGGGACTAACTGAAAAGAAAGAGACCCTGAAAGAAAACTTGGGGAGAGACCTGAGGGACGCTTGGAGAGGAAAAAGGGCAGATACCATCAGCCACGCCAATAAGACGTGACCACACCCTAATCTTCCACCATTCTATCTTCACTACCAGATGGTAAAGCATAACTGAATAACTTGATATCTATTTCCTAATTGCATAGTCCTTACTTTAGATGTACATCACAAATTAAAGTAATATAAATTAATTATTTTGCTGTCGAAGCCTAAACAGTAGAATAGTATCAGTCTTTCCGCTCTACTGCAGACGAGCGCTAAGGGAGAAACTATTACGGCTGCCTACTTGCGCCATAATTTAGTGAAATTATTTATATTCACAACAAGAGGAATATATTTACCAGTGAACCGACCTAAAAAGGTTGGTATTTGGGAGTGTCTCTTTGTTATTAAAGGCAATTTTGCCACTGTCGTTTGCCGCTCCCAGATAATCAGTGACTGACCTTTATAGGTCGGTTCACTGGTAAATATATTCCTTTTGTTGTTGCTAGATTTACAGGTTCAGTCCTGTTTTTGGGAGTGTTGCCTCAAGTCATATACTCGAGATAAGTGATTGGCGACCAAGGTACGGTTCCTTGGTCTTTTCTTCTTTCTTCTTTTTGTTTTTTTAAATTATTTATATCCCAAGAATACTGGATGTGGACATTTGAAGATCAATTTTGTACCCATAGTGAGATACGCTGGAACCGTGAAATCGTTTTTAGATATCAAATGCCATCAGCCCCATTAGTAAAAGGAACATAACCCCTTTCATATCCATCTTGCAGCCCTTCGATTGAATGCATGTAAGTCAATAGGAAGCTTTGGGTTAACGTATAGTGAATGAAGTGCTGTGATTGATCTGTGGAAGAGATAGTCTACCTATCGAGTGTGTTAGGTATCTCCCTGAAGGAAGTTGCATTTAGTGAATAGGCCCCCACAATAATAAATTGTGCTGCAGGTGATGCCCAAAGTGTTTTTTTTAGCCAGGTTGAGGATTGGTTTATAATGGGAAAGGTTTAAGTGAATAGAATGGAACTTGGTGTTTAATAACTGAGGCGTGTATATCTGTGGTGTGGTCTATAAACCTAAAATATTTGTCCATTAGATTATTGCATGTCGCAGTATCGCTACTAATCACGATCTATAATTACTTTTGAAATTGCATCTTGCTAATCCGTTGATAACATATGATTGTATGAAACGTGACATGTGAATAAATTTTGGTTTGAATTGTTTTACCGTTACGCAGTCTCATATCATCTTTATTGATTTTATTGTGTCTAAAAATATCTAGATGGCATCAAAAGAACTCGGAATAACGCGCCATATATTTGATAAGACGTATATTCATTGATTGGTTATTAATCCTTATCTTAAGGGTAATACCAAATTATACCACTGGTATTGGAGGCACTGTCAATAATATATATATATATGTATCTAAGTGCAAAATCCCCATCTATGTGTTGGGACAAAATCAAATGGCACACTGACCACAGTCACTTCTCTCAAATATCTAGGTATGTGGTTGGACCCTAATCTATCCTTTGGCCCCCACATCGAAAAACTCTCATCTAAACTTTACCCCAAACTAGGTGCCCTGTACAGAAACAAATCCTGCCTGAGTCCCGCGGTAAGAAAGCAGATTGTACAGCAAATGCTTATGCCGGCTATTGATTACAGAGATGTAGTGTATGCAGCCACCCCGCAAACACACCTTCATAAACTTACTACATTGTATAACTCATTCTGCCGCTTTGCGCTACAATGTAACTACATGACCCACCATTGTGACATGTTAAAAGAGCTAAACTGGCCATCGCTGGAATCCAGACGCACCCTTCACCTTTCCAGCCTGGTGTTTAAGAGCATCTCTGGGAAGCTGCCACCCTACCTGAATAGACTGCTTCCCCCAGCAGCTCCCTCATCCTGTAACCTCCGATCCAGGACCAGCACCTTACTTGCTATACCACAATACAAAAAGACAGTGACTCGGTCCTCATTTTCCTACAGAGCACCACAATTATGGAATAACCTCCCAGACACCATCAAACCTTCCCCCAGTCTAAAGTGACTCAAAAGCTCCTTACTAACATACCTCAATACAGAATGCACCTGTAAACATGTAACCTAGTGACTATATTTCCTACATATTTTTCTGTTAATCTGTATATTTGTGTTGTTTTTTTTTTTTTTTTTAATATCTTGCATTGTATTACTTTGTATTTCTGTAACTGTAACACTTCAATGTTCTTGAACCCAGGACATACTTGAAAACGAGAGAAATCTCAATGTATCCTTCCTGGTAAAATCCTTTATAAATAAATAAATAAATAAAATAAGAAAAATACACGTCATAATTAATATATCCCTGACCTATTAAAGGAGTCAATAATCTCACAATAATAATCGTGTAATTGCATGTACACACATTTTTCCAAAATTTTTGACATAGCAGGGAGCAATGAGATTGGACGGTAGTTGGATACCAAAGTACTGTCACCACTTTTATGGATAGGTATCATTCTCGCCGTCTTCCAGAGTTTGGGTATGTATCCAGTCGCCAGTGATTCATTGTTTAGGGTCATGACACGATTTGCAATTGCCGACGCACTGATTTTCAGCAGCATTGCTGGAATTTGATCAGGTCCAGACTGGTATTTCATTTTTTGAGTACGTAGGAGTTTAGTAACGACACTGACAGGCACTTGTCTAAAACTGAATTTCTCAGGGGCGGAGCCTGGGCGAGCATGAGGCAGGACGTGTGAGAGCTGAGCTCCCGGTGGAGAGGTGACTAATCTGCAGAAATAGCTTGCACAGACCTGACCAAAACTGACAAGCTGCTGGCAGGAGACCCCGGTATGCCGCAACAGAAGCAAAAAAAAACGAGCGACGGCCAGGTGGCGCCGATCTTCACACCCCGCCACACCATGAACATGAGGCAAGATGGCGGCCGGACCTCAACAGCGGATGGCGGAGAGGAAACTGACAGCCTGGCAGATCACACCCTGGCTTCCAAGCAGGACATTTCGGCCTTATTCCGCAAAATATCGGAGGTACAGGATGTGTTGGCGGGGGAAATCCTGAAGGGATCGAAGGCAGTGACGGCGGAAATACCGCACTGACTCCCTGGAGACCCGGGTGGAGGAGGTGGTGGCACAGGCCAATGTGTCTGCGGACTGTGTCAATGGGTTGCAGGACAGAGTGGAATGCTTGCAGGTGGCCCTGGAGGATATGTCCAACCGATCCTGACGGAATAATTTGCGCATCCGAGGGTGCTCGGAAGCGGTGACACAGGCGACATTGGAGGCCACTGTGGTGGGCATATTTCAGAAACTATTACCAGACCTGCCTATAGAAAGTTTCCTGATAGATAGCGTGCACCGCGCACTGCGATCCAGAGGCCCTCCAAATTCGCAACCCCGTGATGTCATTTTGAGATTGCACTACTATAAAACTAAAAAAAATATCCTCTGAGCCAATAGAGTGAAATGTATTCAGTTCGAGAAGGCTGAGCTTCAGATGTACCAGGATTTGGCTCCGGCGACGCTGGCCAGGCACCAGGATTGGAAGCCAGTGACTGAGCTACTTCGTGCAAACGGCCTCAAATATGCCTGGGGCTTCCCTTTTCACTTAATGGTAACCAAGGATTCCCGCTCATTTTCCTGTGCCACAGTGAGTGCTCTACCTGCCTTTATGGAATGACTGGGTCTTCAGATGCCAGAGGGGATGCGTTCGGTTGGTTCAACACAACTTCAACGGCTCCCAGTGGAATGGCGGGAGGCTCATACCTGAAAAGCCCTTAACGGGCCATATTTTTCACTTTTTTTTGTGGGGCACATTTCTGATGGTCAGAAGTGTCCCTCTGCGACTTGGTCAGGTCGCTTTGATGCCAAACGACTCTGATCAGCCTGACCTCATTGCCCGTTGTATCCGAAACACATGCCCCGTGGATCTACGGTTTACGCTATGTTATGTTGTTCGGCCTCCTATCCCCAAAGTCTAGGGACACCTAGAGGAATGGCTTGCTGGGCCGAGTGGGAGGGGATGGGGGCTGCCCTGAGGCTGGGAAATGTTGGTTTGCACTGGGGGCAAGTTTAGAAAATTTTAAGTATATCTGTTCGGTTCGGGCTGACAGTTGTTGTGGTATGTTTATAACTGTTCTGTGGGGTCACGCTCTGGGTGGCTGGTTGCCTTTAATGGGCTCCACGTGCGGCTTTGTGGTTACCTGCAGATTCCCCCCCGAGGCCTGGTTTTCGGGTTATTCCCACCGGACCGGGGTAGGGAGCTGTGTGTTCCCTGATGTGTCAATGTGGTTTATGTCTTTCTGTTCTCCTTTCACTTCCTTCTCTTGTTCTCTTTTTTCTTCCTCTTTCTCTCTTTTTTTTCTTCTCTGGTACCCCGCTCTCTTTGGGGGGGGGGGGTCTGTCATGGAGCCATAGATTAGCTTCTGCCGGATTACTATGGCTAAACCCTTGAAGGTATGGTCCTTGAATGTCGAGGGCCTTAAATCCCCTGGGAAGAGACACCTTCTCTTTAGAAAGCTGCGCCGCCATAAGGTTGACATAGCCTGCCTACAAGAAACCAGGATTCCTAAATCCGCATCCTTCCACCTCTGTGACAGGTGCTACTCCCAGGTCTTCTCATGTGCTCTGAATAAGAAATGCAGGGTTTATATCCTTGTGAGGGGGGCTTGCCCTTTCACCTTGGGCTCAGCTGAGTCGGGTGGGGAGGGCAGGTATGTTTTGGTTAACGGATGGATAGCACATCAGCATTATTCGATTGTCTCAGTGTATGCTCCTAATGTCCCGGATGCGTCCTTCTGGGATGGTTTGCAGTCCTTTATTACCACTTATGCTACTGGCTCCTTGCTGGTGGCCAAGGATTTTAATGCTGTGCACTTCCCTACCTTGGACCGATCTAGCGCCTCCCAGCCAGTGGTGCCGCAGTGTAAGGGCAGAGGCTATGACCCCAGCAGGGCAGCCATTAGAAATGATGGGGCCCCTTACTAAACCTCACGATGGGGCCCCCCAGGGCCCCCCCTCAACCTCTAACAGCTTTTCTCCCCCTTCAAAAAAAAAGGACATAACATAGCACCACAGCAATAAAAC
The DNA here is from genome assembly GCA_009667805.1 of Leptobrachium leishanense. NCBI lineage: Eukaryota > Metazoa > Chordata > Amphibia > Anura > Megophryidae > Leptobrachium > Leptobrachium leishanense. The sequence continues at coordinate 6,149 of RXON01002912.1, read as the reverse complement.
TCCCAGTAATGTGCAGTGTGTATTAGCTTATCACAGTATCCACAGCAATAAAACTCACAGTAATGAGCGGTGTGTCTGAACATATCACAGAATCCACAGCAATAAATCTTGCAGAAACGGGCTGTGTATGATGGCCTTTGGGTCTGGGTCTGGGCCCTGGGTCTGGTCCCTGGGACTGGGCCTTGGGGTCTGGTCCCTGAGGTCTGGGCCCTGAGGTCTGGTCCCTGGGGTCTAGCCTGGGCCCTGGGCCTTGGGGTCTGGGTCCTAGGGTCTGGGCCCTGGGTCTGGGCCTTGGGGTCTGGGCCCTAGGGTCTGGGCCCTGGGTCTGGGCCTTGGGGTCTGGGCCCTGGGTATGGGGTCTGGACCCTAGGGTCTGGGCCCTGGGTCTGTATTTGGGCTTTGGGGTCTGGGCCTGGGTCTGGGCCCTGGGTTTGGCCTAGGGGTCTGGGCCCAGGGTCTGGGCCCTGGGTTTGGGCCTAGGGGTCTGGGCCCTGGGTCTTAGGGTCTGGGCCCTAGGGTCTGGGCCCTGGGTTTGGGCCTAGGGGGTCTGGGCCCTGGGTCTGGGCCTTAGGGTCTGGGCCCTGGGTCTGGCCTTAGGGTCTGGGCCTGGGTTTGGGCCTAGGGGGTCTGGGCCTTAGGGTCTGGGCCTAGGGGGTCTGGGCCCTGGGTATGGGGTCTGGACCCTAGGGTCTGCGCCCTGGGTCTGTATTTGGGCTTTGGGGTCTGGGCCTTGGGGTCTGGGCCCTGGGCCCTGGGTTTGGCCTAGGGGTCTGGCCCCTGGGTCTTAGGGTCTGGGCCCTAGGGTCTGGCCCTGGGTTTGGGCCTAGGGGGTCTGGGCCCTGGGTCTGGGCCTTAGGGTCTGGGCCCTGGGTCTGGGCCTTAGGGTCTGGGCCCTGGGTTTGGCCTAGGGGTCTGGGCCCAGGGTCTGGGCCCTGGGTTTGGGCCTAGGGGTCTGGGCCCTGGGTCTTAGGGTCTGGGCCCTAGGGTCTGGGCCCTGGGTTTGGGCCTAGGGGGTCTGGGCCTTAGGGTCTGGGCCTAGGGGGTCTGGGCCCAGGGTCTGGCCTTAGGGTCTGCGCCCTGGGTTTGGGCCTTGGGTCTGGGCCTTAGGGTCTGGGCCCTGGGTTTGGGCCTAGGGGGTCTGGGCCTTGGGTCTGGGCCCTGGGTCTGGGCCTTGGGTCCTGGGTTTGGGCCTAGGGGTCTGGGCCCTGGGTCTGGGCCCTGGGTTTGGGCCTATGGGGTCTGGGCCTTGGGTCTGGGTCCTGGGCCTTGGGGTCTGGGCCCTGGGTTTGGGCTTAGGGGTCTGGGCCCTGGGTCTGGGCCCTAGGGTCTGGGCCCTGGCCCTAGGGTCTGGGTCCTGGGCCTTGGGTCTGGGCCATGGGTTTGGGCCTGGGCCTTTGCCCTGGGTCTGGGCCATAGGGTCTGGGCCCTGGGTCTGGGCCCTGGGTTTGGGTCTTGGGGTCTGGGCCTGGGCATTTGCCTTGGGTCTGGGCCCTGGGTCTGGGCCTTGGCCCTGGGCCTAGGGGTCTGGACCCTGGGCCCTAGGGTCTGGGCCCTGGGTCTGGGCCTTGGGGTCTGGGCCCTGGGTCTGGGCCTTGGGTCTGGGCCCTGGGTCTGGGCCTTGGGGTCTGGGCCTTGGGGTCTGGGTCCTGGGTCTGGGCCCTGGGTCTGAGCCTAGAGGTCTGGGCCTTGGGGTCTGGGTCCTGGGGTCTGGGCCCTGGGTTGGGCCTAGGGGGTCTGGGCCCAGGGTCTGGGCCTTGGGGTCTGGGCCTTGGGTCCTGGGTTTGGGCCTAGGGGTCTGGGCCCTGGGTCTTAGGGTCTGGGCCCTAGGGTCTGAGCCCTGGGTTTGGGCCTTGGGTCTGGGCCCTGGGTTTGGGCCTAGGGGGTCTGGGCCCAGGGTCTGGGCCTTGGGTCTGGCCCCTGGGTCTGGGCCTTGGGTCCTGGGTTTGGGCCTAGGGGTCTGGGCCCTGGGTCTGGGCCCTGGGTTTGGGCCTAGGGGGTCTGGGCCCTAGTGTCTGGGCCTTGGGTCTGGGCCCTGGGTCTGGGCCTTGGGGTCTGGGCCCTGGGTCTGGGTCTAGGGGGTCTGGGCCCTAGGTTTGGGCCTAGGGGTCTGGGCCCTGGGTCTGGGACCTGGGTTTGGGCCTAGGGGGTCTGGGCCCTGGGCCCTAGTGTCTGGGTCTGGGCCTTGGGTCTGGGCCTTGGGGTCTGGGCCCTGGGTTTGGGCTTAGGGGTCTGGGCCCTGGGTCTGGGCCTTGGGGTCTGGGCCCTGGGTTTGGGTCTAGGGGGTCTGGGCCCTGGGTTTTTGCCTAGGGGTCTGGGCCCTGGGTCTGGGCCTAAGGGTCTGGGCCCTGGGCCCTAGGGTCTGGGTCCTGGGCCATGGGTTTGGGCCTAGGGGTCTGGGTCTGGGCCCTGGGTCTGGGCCATAGGGTCTGGGCCCAGGGGTCTGGGCCCTGGGTCTGGGCCCTGGGTTTGGGCCTATGGGGTCTGGGCCCAGGGCCCTAGTGTCTGGGCCCTGGGTCTGGGCCTTGGGTCTGGGCTTAGGGGTCTGGGCCCTGAGTCTGGGCCCTGGGTCTGGGCCCTAGGGTCTGGGCCCTGGGCCCTAGGGTCTGGGTCCTGGGCCTTGGGGTCTGGGCCATGGGTTTGGGCCTAGGGGCCTGGGCCTTTGCCCTGGGTCTGGGCCATGGTCTGGGTCTGGGCCCTGGGTTGGGTCTTGGGGTCGGCCTGGGCATTTGCCTTGGGTCTGGGCCCTGGGTCTGGGCCTTGCCCTGGGCCTAGGGGTCTGGACCCTGGCCCTAGGGTCTGGGCCCTGGGTCTGGGCCTTGGGGTCTGGGCCTGGGTCTGGGCCCGGGGTCTGGGGTGGTCGGCCTTGGGGTCTGGGCTTGGGGTCTGGGTCCTGGGTCTGGGCCCTGGTTTGGGTCTTGGGGTCTGGGCCCTGGGCATTTGCCTTGGGTCTGGGCCCTGGGTCTGGGCCTTGGCCCTGGGCCTAGGGGTCTGGACCCTGGGCCCTAGGGTCTGGGCCCTGGGTCTGGGCCTTGGGGTCTGGGCCCTGGGTCTGGGCCTTGGGGTCTGGGCCTTGGGGTCTGGGCCTTGGGGTCTGGGTCCTGGGTCTGGGCCCTGGGTCTGAGCCTAGAGGTCTGGGCCTAGGGGTCTGGGCCTAGGGGTCTGGGCCTTGGGGTCTGGGTCCTGGGCCTTGGGGTCTGGGCCCTGGGTTTGGGCCTAGGGGGTCTGGGCCCAGGGTCTGGGCCTTGGGTCTTGGGTCTGGGCCCTGGGTCTGGGCCTTGGGTCCTGGGTTTGGGCCTAGGGGTCTGGGCCCTGGGTCTGGGCCCTGGGTTTGGGCCTATGGGGTCTGGGCCCAGGGCCCTAGTGTCTGGGCCCTGGGTCTGGGCCTTGGGTCTGGGTCCTGGGCCTTGGGGTCTGGGCCCTGGGTTTGGGCTTAGGGGTCTGGGCCCTGAGTCTGGGCCCTGGGTCTGGGCCCTAGGGTCTGGGCCCTGGGCCCTAGGGTCTGGGTCCTGGGCCTTGGGGTCTGGGCCATGGGTTTGGGCCTAGGGGCCTGGGCCTTTGCCCTGGGTCTGGGCCATAGGGTCTGGGCCCTGGGTCTGGGCCCTGGGTTTGGGTCTTGGGGTCTGGGCCCTGGGCATTTGCCTTGGGTCTGGGCCCTGGGTCTGGGCCTTGGCCCTGGGCCTAGGGGTCTGGACCCTGGGCCCTAGGGTCTGGGCCCTGGGTCTGGGCCTTGGGGTCTGGGCCCTGGGTCTGAGCCTAGAGGTCTGGGCCTAGGGGTCTGGGCCTTGGGGTCTGGGTCCTGGGCCTTGGGGTCTGGGCCCTGGGTTTGGGCCTAGGGGGTCTGGGCCCAGGGTCTGGGCCTTGGGGTCTGGGCCTTGGGTCCTGGGTTTGGGCCTAGGGGTCTGGGCCCTGGGTCTGGGCCCTAGGGTCTGAGCCCTGGGTTTGGGCCTTGGGTCTGGCCCCTGGGTCTGGGCCTTGGGTCCTGGGTTTGGGCCTAGGGGTCTGGGCCCTGGGTCTGGGCCCTGGGTTTGGGCCTAGGGGGTCTGGGCCCAGGGTCTGGGCCCTGGGCCCTAGTGTCTGGGTCTGGGCCTTGGGTCTGGGCCCTGGGTCTGGGCCTTGGGGTCTGGGCCCTGGGTTTGGGTCTAGGGGGTCTGGGCCCTAGGTTTGGGCCTAGGGGTCTGGGCCCTGGGTCTGGGACCTGGGTTTGGGCCTAGGGGGTCTGGGCCCAGGGTCTGGGCCCTGGGCCCTAGTGTCTGGGTCTGGGCCTTGGGTCTGGGCCTTGGGGTCTGGGCCCTGGGTTTGGGCTTAGGGGTCTGGGCCCTGGGTCTGGGCCTTGGGGTCTGGGCCCTGGGTTTGGGTCTAGGGGGTCTGGGCCCTGGGTTTTTGCCTAGGGGTCTGGGCCTAGGGGTCTGGGCCCTGGGTCTGGGCCTAAGGGTCTGGGCCCTGGGCCCTAGGGTCTGGGTCCTGGGCCATGGGTTTGGGCCTAGGGGTCTGGGTCTGGGCCCTGGGCCTTTGCCCTGGGTCTGGGCCCTGGGTCTGGGCCTTGGGGTCTGGGCCTTGGGGTCTGGGCCCTGGGTCTGAGCCTAGAGGTCTGGGCCTAGGGGTCTGGGCCTTGGGGTCTGGGTCCTGGGCCCTCGGTCTGGGCCCTGGGTCTTAGGGTCTGGGCCCTGGCTCACCACTCGCTGTCTTCTATCTTCTTTTCTTCTGTCTTCAGCTCTTCTTTTCTTCACCTTTTCTTTAATTTTCTTCTCTTCTTTTCTTCTGTCTTCTTCCTGGTCCCTCCAGCTCCGGCGCGCAGCTTCACTGAGTGGAGGGGTGGAGCCAAAGCAACGTGCTTGGGAGGCCCCTCACACGCTGCTTGGCCCCGCCCAGCCAGGAAGTGAAGCTGCCAGGAGCCGGAGGAGACACAGTGTCTCCTCCGGCTCCTGCAGCAGCAGCAGGGACACAGCTCCGGATTCGGACTCATCGAGTCCGATACCGGAGCTGTTAAAGGGCGACGCCGCTGCCGTCGGGGGCCCGGGATCCTCCCCCCAGGCCCCGGCAGCCCGGGCCCCCACCGGGCCCGGGCCCCTTACGGCAGTATTGGGCGTAATGCCCTGATGGCGGCCCTGGACCCCAGTGTAGTGTTTTGTGCGTATGGAACCCAATGGCAAGCTGAAGAAGGAGACCAGGAGATGTATAGGAGTAGTTGAGTATTTACTGAGATGAAACAAAATATAAGTCCAGAACAAAAGAATATAACGCCAAACGTTTCCTTGGCAAGAATAAAGTCCAGAACAGGAAATTGTGAGTAAGGGTCTCCAGATGTAAATGGGGTACAACCTAAGTCCAGAACGAAGGATTGTACAAGCGGATAACGTGAGCTGTGGTCTTTGAGACGAACCAGGGTAGAGGAGATGGAAGCAAGCCTGGAGATGGAGCTGGTACCGTAGATGTGGAAGCAAGCTTGGAGACGGAGCTGGTACCGTGGATGTGGAAGCAAGCCTGGAGACGGAGCTGGTACCGTGGACATGGAAGCAAGCCTGGAGATGGAGCTGGTACCGTGGACGTGGAAGCAAGCCTGGAGATGGGGATCTGGAACTTAGGATTCACTTGGAACAGGAATGAAGAGGGAACACTGGATAACTGAAGCGGTGAACCACAGTATAACCTGGTTAATGAACTGAGAAAGGCGGCAGGTTTAAATAGGGTTCAGAGGATCATAAGAACACCGTTCACCTGGGACTCGTAGGTGGAGCTTGGATACCTGAGTACTTGATAGGTTAATTGGTGGCATACGAGGATCTCCAGTGCAGGTGTAATGCAGTACCTTTACTTGACCAGCAGAGTACCAAGGTGCTTTAAGGAGATGGGCGATCGCGCATGCGCGATTTGTCTCTCCTCAGTTGGGTCCTGAACGCAGCGTGGGACACATCCTGGCTCTCCTCCAACGAGTTGAGGACTGGAACCAGGGAGCGACGTGCCACGAGGGACCTTGGGTGAGTATGTAGAGTGTCCCAACATGGCGGCCGCGGTCAAACCGCGGGGCATGACACGCAGACAGAAAGGTCACAGGATAAGATGTTTCATCACTTTGTCAGTAAAATGGGACTGGTGGATGTCTGGAGGACGTCCTTCCCCACTACTAGAGATTATACTTTTTATTCACACCC
>RXON01002911.1:0-39147 GCA_009667805.1 Leptobrachium leishanense | reverse complement strand
TCTGTGTGCAGAGGAAATAAATAAATATTTTGTGACTTAGAACTATGAGATGGGAGTAGTGGTGGGTCAAGCTGGTAGTGGGGTAGTGGAGGGGTGTCGCAATACTTTCGAGAATACTATTTCGCATACTTTAGCAATATAGTATAATTACCATTTTTTCCAGTCTGCATTATTTACGTGTTATATTTTTTGGATTTGGCAGAAGACAGGAAGAAGGCCGCCGAATCAGCCCGGGCAGGGACCAGTGCCCCAGCGGAGGAGGAGGGGAGCCCGGGCGTCCACCAGCGCTGGTATATACTGTTTTATTTTGCAACGACTTTTGGTCAAAAAACAGAAACATTTTTTGTTTACTGTATTTTAATTTAATTTTTTTATGTATAGCACAAGAGGAGCAGGAGGAAGAGGAGGATGTAGAGAGTCAGCCGGAGCAGCAGGAGGCCGCCAGTCCAGGTTTTTTTTTTTTACTGTTGTATTTTGTATCGACTTTTGTTCAAAAATAAATCAGTTTTGTTGTTTACTGTATTTTTTATTTCTTTAATTTCTTACATATAGCACTGGATATGCAGACGGTGGTGTGGGGAGGAGTCGGAGGCTCAGGAGGCCGCCAGCTCTGGTATATACTACTGTTATATTTTTTCAAGACTTTCAGTCAAAAATAGAAACCTGCTTTACTTACTGTATTTTCCTTCTTTCATTTATTGGATATATAGAAGGAGAAGCCAGACGCCGACGGGAGGCGATCGGTGAGCTTCGCCTGGCAGCTACCGCCGTCAACTCTCTACAAGAACTGCTCCAGGAACTGCGGGAGCACATAACCAATGCCGCAGACCTCCTGGAGCAGCAGTGAGACCAATGGCAGCCTCCTCCAGAATGTGCCTCAGTTGCTCCTGCTCGCGTGCCTTGAGGTCGGACCAGCGTTTTCAGAGATGGTCCTTCGTCCAGTCCTTCCCGAACAGCTCCAGGATGGTGGTGCGTAGCTTTCAAGGATACGATCCTTGCGGGTGTTATTCTTCCTGCCGTAAGGGCCCATACAGCAATCGTAATCTTTGCAGTCCAAGATGCGGACCAGCTCCAACATCTCCTCAAATGCCAGTAACTTCTTGGGCAGTTTGCCATCCTGGCATGTTCCCTTCCCTATGTTAATATGTTGTAAATAAATTTTCTATTTTTTCACTATTTTCCTGTTTGTGTGCGTTGCTTTTCCTTACTTAATAAGTTAATATGTATTGCTTGGTTTCCACACTGTTAAAATTATATGTACATAAATATTGACATTTCTATGGACCCTTTGTCATAAATTTGTCAACATATTTGTGGCCATGAATGTGACTGTGCACATTCTACACTTCCTGGCTGGCCAAAAAATGTCACACACTAACACAACCTTGTTGTAAGGCCTTGAGATTTGATTACCGACGTGGCCTGGTTTTTTTGTTAAGCTTAGGCGATGTCACAACAACACGGATTTTTGTCCACAGTCACATTCATTGTATAACCAAGAATTTATCAAAAAATATTGATGGCAGCACTGCATGAAGTCTTCTCCGACACAACCCAAAGATCCTTAGTGCGGCTCAGGTCTAGTTTATTTGTCCCTGTTTGCAGCTTCACACAACACCTCCTCCCAGCTATGAGCTCTCTCTCTCCCACCGCTGCCCGCTAAGACGCTGCCCGCCAACATGGTCATGTCTTTGCAGGAAGACAACAGCGTGGGGGAACAGCAGCTGCTGACAGTCCCAAGACCTCATCACAATGACGTCAGTTTTGGAGTTAACCCCTAACTGTGACCAATGGTGGAGATAGGGGGTTCATTGGAACCCCTATCTCCCGATCCGCGGCAGCTATCGGTTGGTTAATGTTTGGTATCTTTGGATCGACCAGAGCATGGCCTTTCCAACAATACCAAACCTGACAATGTTAAAAAATTTAAATAAAAAAAGAAAAAAATACAGGTTTTTTGTTTTGTTTTGTTAATGCAGCAATATTGTTGCCATTTCAATTATAATGTGAACAATGATGCTGCACTAAGGATTTTTGTATGGGGTGCGTTTGTTAAAAATAGTGTAATTGTCACCCAAAAAAATATAACAAGTCCCCTTTTCAATTTTTTTTAACAAACGCAACTCATAAAATATAACCGCAAACACTCGCATGTTAAAATGTGAAAAAAAACACTTTACACCTTGTAAAACAAACATTGAAAATTCTAATTTTATTGCATTTTTTGTTATAATATACAGACAGGACATGACGCATACATATGATAATGATATATTATGAATCATCTGCCGAGTCTGCCGGAAAGAACGATATATAACATGTCTGGGTCATATTATAAAAGAAGGCTTCAAAACGCGTTTAAACAAGAGGAGCGAAACTGTTAAAAATTAGCTCAGCAGCAGACCGCAGCACCGCACACAGGTGTGAAGGGAAGCCGTGAAATGCCTCAGCAGCGAAAGGGTTAATTTATATTTTTGTCTGTTTTAAATCATTTTATTTTATTATTTTTTTCATTTCAGATCATTTTGATCAACTATTTTTCCGTTTTAAAACATTTTTGTTCTGGTTTTTATTTTTAAAGTCAGACCATTCGGGTCAGTTTACCGTTTTTTAAATCGTTTTGTTCTTTTTTTTTTGTTCCTTGGCTTTCATACCATTTTTTTAATGTGATTAAATAAATAAAGTTGTGAAATGTATATTCATAAGAAAAAAAGGATCTTTATTTAATAAAAAAAAAAAACACGATAGAATCGCCAGAATTATCGTATCGACAGAATGAATTATTGGATCCGAAAAACAAACCTAAAATTTATTATAAAAAAAATATAAAGTATAAAAAGTAAACCATAGTACTTTACATCAAAACGAATAGAGTTAGACACTTTGAAACGAGGAGAACAGACGTTCCGAAAAAAAAGAAAATTTCCGAAATCACGAAAAGTCGATACAAAAAACGAGCAAAGTGACCCGAAAACACGAAAAATGGTCGATATTCCAAAAAATGTACGCAATCGAAAATTTTAAACATCAGAACAAATCGAACCGAAAAAAAAATCGGTGCACAAGCCTATTAATATCTGACATCCCGATGTGAAACATCGGGACTTTTGCATTAGATTTCGACCATTTTTATTTTTTTAACTTCTGGATAGTCGAAAATCGATCTATCCAAAAGTCCCAATGTTTCACATCATTCTGAACTTTGTTTGGATAGAGTAAGTCCGTGGGCGTGTGGCCGTTAAATGTATATACCAGTGGCGTCGTAACATGGGGGGGGGTGCGGCCCGCACCAGGTGACACCCGCCTTTAGGGTGACACCGTCACCCTAAGGGCGGGTGTCTCACCCTCCGCCGCGTTTTTCGCTCCCTGCGAGCGTCCAAAGCATGCAGCTTCGGCGCTCGCCTGGAGGAAACACGTCACCAGCCAATCGCAGCTGGTCACGTGGCTCCCCCTGGCGAGCGCCCAAGCTCCGCGCCGCCGGACGCTCTGAGGGAGCGAAAAAGGCGGCGGAGGTGAGCTGGGGCCATTATCATGAGGTGCTGGGGCATTCCATCTGCTGGGGCAAATCCATGAGGAGCTGGGGCATATCCATGAGGAGCTGGGGCATTCCATGTGCTGGGGCATATCCAGGAGGAGCTGGGGCATATCCACGAGGAGCTGGGGCATGTCCACGAGGAGCTGGGGCATGTCCACGAGGAGCTGGGGCATGTCCACGAGGAGCTGGGGCATATCCACGAGGAGCTGGGGCATGTCCACGAGGAGCTGGGGCATATCCACGAGGAGCTGGGGCAAATCCATGTGTGAGCTGGGGAATATCCACGAGGAGCTGGGGCAAATCCATGTGTGAGCTGGGGCATATCCACGAGGAGCTTGGGCATGTCCACGAGGAGCTGGGGCATGTCCACGAGGAGCTGGGGCATATCCATGAGGAGCTGGGGCATTCCATGTGCGGGCATATCCAGGAGGAGCTGGGGCATGTCCACGAGGAGCTGGGGCATGTCCACGAGGAGCTGGGGCATCCACGAGGAGCTGGGGCATATCCACGAGGAGCTGGGGCAAATCCATGTGTGAGCTGGGGAATATCCACGAGGAGCTGGGGCAAATCCATGTGTGAGCTGGGGCATATCCACGAGGAGCTTGGGCATGTCCACGAGGAGCTGGGGCATGTCCACGAGGAGCTGGGGCATATCCACGAGGAGCTGGGGCAAATCCATGTGTGAGCTGGGGAATATCCACGAGGAGCTGGGGCAAATCCATGTGTAAGCTGGGGCATATCCACGAGGAGCTGGGGCATGTCCACGAGGAGCTGGGGCATGTCCACGAGGAGCTGGGGCATATCCACGAGGAGCTGGGGCAAATCCATGTGTGAGCTGGGGCATATCCACGAGGAGCTGGGGCATGTCCACGAGGAGCTGGCATGTCCACGAGGAGCTGGGGCATATCCACGAGGAGCTGGGGCAAATCCATGTGTGAGCTGGGGAATATCCACGAGGAGCTGGGGCAAATCCATGTGTGAGCTGGGGCATGTCCACGAGGAGCTGGGGCATGTCCACGAGGAGCTGGGGCATGTCCACGAGGAGCTGGGGCAAATCCATGTGTGAGCTGGGGAATATCCACGAGGAGCTGGGGCAAATCCACGAGGAGCTGGGGCAAATCCACGAGGTGCTGGGGCAATATCCATGAGGAGCTGGGGCATATCCATGAGGATGTCGGATGTCGGCCAAGCTTCCGGGAACTCCCCCTGAGGACTGGCATCATCGTGCATAGCACGATGACGCCAGTCCTGGAGTTAACCCCTAGCTGCCACCAATGGTGGAGATAGGGGGTTCATTTTGGAACCCCTATCTCCCGATCCGTGGCAGCTAGGGGTTAAAGTTTGGTATTGTTGGATCGGCCAGAGCATGGCCGTTCCAACGATATCAAACACGAATGTGAAAAACGTTTGTAAAAAATTTTTAAATAAAAAATTTTTTAAAAAAATTTATAAAAAAAAATAAACAATTTTTTTTTCTTTTTTTTGGTTTGTTAATGCAGCAATATTGTTCCCATTTCAATTATAATGTGAACAATGATGCTGCACTAACGATTTTTGTATGCGGTGCGTTTGTTAAAAATTTTGTAATTTTCCCCAAAAAAAATTGTAACGAGACCCCATCTCTAATTTGTTTAACAAGCGCACCCCATACAAAATATAACCGCAATTGCTCGCATGTTAAAATGTGAAAAAAATACACTTTACACATTGTAAATTATTGAAAATTCATATTTTATTGCATTTTTTGTTATAATATACAGACAGGTCATGACGTATACATATAATAATGACATATTATGAATCTGCCGAGTCTGACGGAAAGAACGATATATAATATGTCTGGGTCATATACTAAAATAAGCTTCAAAACGCATTTAAACATGATGAGCAAAACCGGTAAAAATGACCTCAGCACAGGGGCGTGAAAACTAAGCCTCAGCAGCGAAAGGGTTAATTAAAAAAACACGATAGAATCGCCAGAATTATCGTATCGACATAATGAATTATTGGATCCGAAAAACAAACCAAAAATTTATTATAAAAAATATATAAAGTAGTATTAAAAAAGTAAACCATAGTAGTTTTCATCAAAACGAATAGAGTTAGACAGCTTTGAAACGAGAACAGACGTTCCGAAAAAACGAAAAGTTCTGAAAAAACGAAAAATTGGCGATATGCCGAAAACCATGTACAATTCCGAAAAACGAAAAGTTCCGAAAAACGAAAAGTTCTGAAAAACGAAAAGTTCCAAAAACGAAAAATGGGCGATATGCCGAAAACCATGTACAATTCGGAAAAAACGAAAATTTTCCGAAATAACGAAAAGTCGATACAGAAACCTAGTAAAGTTACCCGAAAATACGAAAAATGGTCGATATTCCGAAAAATAAATGTACCCGAAAACCGAATCGAGCCGAACCGAATCGAAACAGAAAGCAGTCGAAACGAACCGAATCGAAAAGTTTAAAAATTCGAAAAATCGAATCGAATCGAAAAAAAAAAATCGGTGCACATCCCTATTACATTCCCTACTTAATGATTTAACCATGGTTACATCATACGTCTTCACTGAAATTTGTTCACTATTTTTTGAATAAAACCTAAAAAAAAACCTCCATCCTAGTGAGGTTTTATTTGAACATGAGTGACAGCTGAAAGCAGAACAAACGTTGTATTTTGTAACACGGCCCAACTGCACAATTTAAACAATTTGATAAAGACCCATCGTGCCAAATATGTTCATAAACACTTTTTTTCTGCACCCATCAGGAGAAAAGGGAGAACCTGGCTTAAATGAATTGAAATACGGTGAGTAAATAATGATGTATTTGTTTCCAAATGATACCCCAATCCTGCCTGGTTCAACATCATTTAATATTGTGTAGCGCTCACTCCCGGAGGAGCCGCAGAAAATGAACCACGGGTCAGTCTCCCCGCACTAGGGAATAAATATACTCCAACACAGTTGTGAGTTTTTATCATTTAAATAGTTTACTAAAATCTTGAGCAGATGTTGAAGCACGGTATTCACAAGTATTATTACAGTATTTTTGTATCACGGTAAAACGCGCAGCGGAAAAGAAACGAAACACGAGGCTTCGTATTTCGGAAAATAAAATATTCGCGACCGAACATAAAAGAATACAATTTCCCGATAGTTCAGAAAAAGGGGACACGTAGCGAAACCCAAAACATACAATCCCTTCGTATTGCGGTAAACGCGCAGCGGAAAAGAGAAAAATATAGTTCGGAACGTAACTTTATCTTTAACCCCCTTGTTCCGATTCGTAACAGAATGAGTCCTGCACAGGTTAAGTCCTGGAATGTAAAAAAAGGTGTATATGTATGTATGTGGTACCCGGGTACTGTTCAACTGGCCAGTGAATTTACATGAAGGAAAGTCTTCGACTAGTCAGTTGGGGCCCTGTGGACTTTAAAGAGAAAACAGCAGCTTGACCTTTAATCACAAACAGCCTTGGAGGCCTCTCACCCATCCGACGCAGGCTTTAGGCTCCGCTGACCCAGGACGTCTCTCCTCCGGATTTTGACTGGGAATACTAGCGGCCGGATCCGTTGTCTGACTTCATGCAGCTTGTCCCGCTCACCGCCTGCTCTCCGTTCGATTCCGCCGGTCTGCAGCAATGTCTGAGCTCTGGCAAGTCTCCTTCTCCTCAGGTTGAGTGACCCAGGCAGAATAACAGGTCTCCCTCGGGCTTTGGCCTAGGTTCTCTCACGATCTCCTCAGTGCGTCTGCTTTCTCCTGTTCCCTGGCGCGCTCTGGAACTTTCTCCACGAGGCAGAGGATGTAAGTGTCCAGTCCCCACCCACTTCCTGTCTTCTTGCAAAGCATGCCGGGCATTGTAGTCCCAATGTCCAGTATCTCTGATCGTGATAGTCTCCATCTTGTGGCCAAAAATAGGTACTGCCACAGCAAGATTTTTAACACAGCGCTACAATTGTTTATTACAAATTGAAAAATAACGATGTAGCGCCGGTGAACAAAGTCCACTGGTACGCATGATTGTGTACACTACATGTCCATAAATAGAATGTTCCTTTACTTCAGGGGTTCTTTTCCTTTGCAGATAATTTTTGAAGAACTATAGGAAAAAGGAGAAGAGACCAGGATTGCGCAGTATATAGCTCCAAATATGGAAATATAAATACAAGTATCCAACTCACATTTATATGAGCCCACACCTGGCTCTAGGATAGATGACTTTAAGTTTTTTTTTAATTCTTTAGGTGCCCATTTACGCCTTTGGGGATCCAGTAGATAAGCGATAGGGTTCCCCTGCAGTAAATGTAAATATACCGGGGATACCCCTAGCGTGATATTGTAGACAAACAGCGTTTAAAACAATGGATAAAATATAAAACTCACATGTCCCTGAGCCTCAAATGGCTCCATAAAGGGCACATAGGGGATTTATAAGGAATCCCCAAAAACCTTCTTGGACAGGATTCAGGCAGTCAGCAGCTGCCCTTTCGTTCCACGCACTTTGGGACGATTCTGCGATTCTAGTTCGCCGACTTTGCGATGTATTCAAGTACAACCACAGGGCCCTGGAGTGCAGGGAAAACCCGCCGCACATCCAATGAACACTTGCCAAACTATTACGAAAACCCGCAGAAACCGCCGCAGAACCACACCGAACACGCGGAAAAAGCCGACGAGCTACCGATCACAGCGCAGAGCAGCCGCTGGAAAAAGCCGACAAGCTACGGACGGGTTAAAATAAAACCCAGTAAGCTTGAAAGTTTCAAAATTGAAACGCTGTTTGTAAAAAAACGACTGAATACATTTCGGTGCTCTCGCTCGTTCCCCGCGCTTCCCTGTACTTCGGGGAATCAAAGTTCTCCACCCTGCGGTGAATTCAGCATTTACTGCAGGGCCCTGGAGTGCAGGGAAAATCTGCTGCAAACCTGATGAACACCCGCAGGAACAGCTGAAAAACCGCACTGAACACACTGGAAAAAGCCGCTGAGCCACTGATCACACAGTGCAGACCAGCAGCCGGAAAAAGCTGACAAGCTGACGATCGGGGTAAAAAAAAAAAAAATGCTTAAGTTTAAAAATTGAAACGCTGTTTGCAAAAAAACTACTGAACGAAAATGCCTGGAATTTACATATAAGATCCAATGAATGATAATAAAAAGGGCTGTTACAGGAAAAAGAAAAAACGATTTAAAAATAAAAAAAACCCTTTAAAAAAAAACTGAAAAAAACTTTGCCGAAAAAATCCCCAAAAAATGTCTAAAAGTCCTAAAAGAAATCAATAAGTAAAAGAGACTTTTTGCTGCAGAATTAAATAATCAACGGTTTATTAGATATTGAATTAAAACGGGAATATTTTTAACATTGAAGCCTATGGGATTCGCCTGAATAAACCTGAATGAAAACACCGAACAGCAGGGCACTTCGGCAACGTTTCACTGCTGTTCGGTGTCTCTGAATAGATTAACCATTGCTTCTCTATGGGGGATTTCACTGCCGTCAAACAGGCACCGTATTTGCAGGCAATTCGGCAAAATTTGGTGAACTGCCTGCTCTCTAAATAGCTGAATGGCCCCGAAATGTCAACGTACCCTGAATTTCAGTGTCCGGTTACATTTTGGTGACATTTCAGACCTCTCTGAATAATCCCTTATATGTTCGTGAGCTTTACATTTCGATGCCTGGCCGTGCATTTTCAGACAGTGGTTAATATGATTCAATAAAACTGAAGTGATATTGATGTGAGTATATACAGGATATAATATAATGGAATACTATATATTGTAAACAAATAACCAGCATTCTATCAGATTTAATTTGGTGATAAAATATATATTTTTCAAATTCTTGCTTTATCGTTCTTTTAATAACTCCCTCTTCTTCAGACGCCAAGAACTGTAAGGAGCTGCTGGATAAAGGGATGGTTCTGAGCGATTGGTACACTATATACCCCGATGGTGAAACTCCGCTGAAGGTGCTGTGTGACATGCACACCGTTGGAGGGGGATGGATAGTAAGAGCGTCTTAAATATCCATTTGAATGTACACACACACACACACACACACTTACTTAGGTACACCTGTTCAATTACTTGTTAAAATTGATAATCAGCCAATCCCGTGGCAGCAACTCAATGCATTTAGGCATCTTCTAGACGCGGTGAAAACGACTTGCTGAAGTCCAAACCGAGCAACAGAATGGGGGAAGAAAGGGGATTTAGGTGACTTTGAACGTGGCATGGTTGTTGCTGCCAGTTGGGCCGATCTGAGTATTTCATAAACTGCTGATCTACTGGGATTTTCACGCACAACATCTCTAGGGTTTACAGAGAATGGTCCGAAAAAAGAGAAAATATCCAGTGAGCGGCAGCTTTGTGGACAAAAATGACTTGTTGATGTCAGAGGAGAAGGGACAAACTAGTTTGAGATGAAAGAAAGGCAACAGAAACTCAAATAACCACACGTTAGAACCAAGGTCTGCAGAATACCATCTCTGAACGCCCAACATGTCCAACCTTGAAGCAGATGGTCAGCAGACCACACCGGGCGCCACTCCTGTCAGCCAAGAACAGGAAACTGAGGCTACAATTCACACAGGGTCACCAAAATTGGACAATAGATTGGAAAAACGTTGCCTCGCCTGATGACTCTGAATTTCAGTTGCAACATTCAGATGGTAGGGTCAGAATTTGGCGTAAATATGAAGCATGGATTCATCCTGCCTTCTAGCAACGGTTCAGGCTGGTGGTGGAGGTGTAATGTGTGGGGGATATTTTCTTGGCACACTTTGGGCCCCTTAGCATCAATTGAGAATCATTTAAACACCACCAACCTGAGAATTGCTGTTGACCATGTCCATCCCTTTATGACCACAGCGTACCCTGTATCTTCTGATGGCTACTTCCAACATGATAATGCACCATGTCACAAAGCTCAAGTCATCTCAAACTGGTTTCTTGAACATGACAATGAGGTCACTGTGCTCCAATGGCCTCCACAGTCACCAGATCTAAATCCAATAGAGCATCTTTGGGATGTGGTGGAACGGGAGATTTGCATCATGGAAATGCAGCCGACAAACCTGCAGCAACTGCATGACGCTTTCATGTCAATATGGAGCAAAATCTCTGAGGAATGTTTTGAACACCTTGTTGAATCTATGCCACAAAGAATAATGCAGTTCTGAAGGCAAAAGGGGGTCCAACCCGATACTAGCAAGGTGTACCTAATAAAGTGGTTGTCACGCGCTCTACGTGCTGTCGTCAATAGTGGAAGTTCTGGTGACTGGCAGCTGGGAAATTAAAATAATTCGGTTGTTGGTGACACTGGATGGGGTGGAAGCAGGCTCGGACTGGTCATTGGGCGTACCAGGCATTTGCCGGTGGGTCGATGGCCTTTAGCCATATCTCTTATACATCCGCCAGGCTTCTTCATCCTTTTTGAAGGTACCGTGCAATCCCTGGTGGGCTTTGTGGCCCTGGGGGTGCAATGCGATCTGTGCTTCCAGAAGAGAACAAAAAGCATGCCCCACACTGGACTCTGGCATTCACTGACTCAGAGTGGCGCTTTTTTATCATTACTATGTGTATACGTTATGTTCCGTCGCAATGCTATAATTAGATAATGGATATTTACACTTTTTTTAAGATTTCAATCATAGGGGGGCCATTGCTCTATTTGGTCTGGGGCCCCGCCGCCCCAAGTATTGTCAGTCTGCAAACAGGTATTGATTGACTCATGCAAAAAAGAGGATACAAAGTATCAAGTGGAGGCGCTCCACAGCGATGTTACTAATCTGGTATCAATAGGTGATAACTGCTGCCTCAATGGAACAAAATACACAATGAAACACTTATACAAACTTGTGTCAGGATAGTACAAAAAAACAGAAGATTGACTCACATATGGGCCACCACGCTAATCCTGCAGGGGGCTTGTGACTAGGGATGAGCTGTTCGGTTCGGAGTTCGATTCGAACATCGCCTGTTCACGAACTACGAACATTTCCGCTTGTTCGTCGCATGTTCACCCACAATGCACCACAATGGACCACAATGCACTTTTCCACTGGCCTGAAGCTTGTAATTGGATACAGTCTTGCACCTGACCACAGGTCAGGTGCAAGACAGGTTTAAGACTATGCCAATCACGGCTCAGAGTCCTGATTGGGCAAATTTTGCCCAATCATGGGCTCACAGAGCTAAGTCCCGCAGCACACTATATAAGGCTTCACACAGCGCTTCAGCACGTGTTTTTTGAGAGGAGATTGTTCTGTTAGTGTGTTCTCACTGCCAGTCTACCACCAGCTATTGGGGGGGGGGTCTCATTTCTACAAAATATCTGGGAATTGTTTTAATCTGTGTGTTCCCACTGCCACCGGCAATTTTGGGGGTCAGTCATTTATACAAAATAGCTGGGAATTGTGGTAATCTGTGTGTTCTCACTGCCACCAACTGTTTTGGGGGTCAGTCGTTTATACAAAATATCTGGGAATTGTTGTAATCTTTGTGTTCCCACTGCCACCAGCAATTTTGGGGGTCAGTCATTTATACAAAATATCTGGGAATTGTTCTAATCTTTGTGTTCTCACTGCCACCCATCACAGGGTCTCACTGTTTTATAGGAGGTTTCTGGGAATTGTAATCTGTGTCTTCTCACTGCCAGCTATCAGGGGGTCCCACATACTTCTAGCAGATTTCTGCGAATTGTAATCTGTGTCTTGTCACTGTTGCCAGCTATCAGAGGGTCCTATCAGGGGGTCTCACTGACTTGTAGGTGGTTTCTGGGAATTGTAATTTGTGTCTTGTCACTGCCACCCATCAGGGAGTCTCACTTACTTATAGGAGGTTTCTGGGAATTGTAATCTGTGTCTAGTCACTGGCTGTCAGCTATCAGGGTGTCTCACTGAGTTATACCAGAGTTCTGGAAATCTTTATTCTTTATACCAGAGTTGAATCAGAGTTCTGCAGCATATCTCCAATTTTTATAACAGAGTTGAATCAGAGTTCTGTATATCTTTAATCTATATATCACTCACATGTCAGAAAGACCAAAAAGGACAGGCAGACGCTCCCTGGAACAGATAAGAGGACAAGCAGCCTCTGTGTCGGGAGGCTGTGCCTCTGGTCATCGTGGACGTGGTGCATCCTCTGCAGGGGCACGCTTGTCCTTTGTAACTGGTGCTGGCCGTCTTAAGCAGCAGCAACATACAGAGGATTTGGTGGATTGGCTAACCAGGCCATCCTCATCCTCCAAGTACTCTGCCAGCTAGGCTTGTAGTGCTTTACAGTCCACCTCAGCTGCCAAAGCATCTAATGCAGCCTCCATGTCCACAGCTACTCCTGGGGAGGAGGCACAACAAACACGAGGCACAACATCCTCTATGACCAACCGTAGCACTAGCCTGTCCAAGGCATCAGATGTCAGAGCTGCTCAGGTGCAGAGCGCGGTTGTCTCAAAGCACACATCCAGGAACTCTGCTGTCTGGGAGTTCTTTAAGAAATGTGCAGCAGTCCGCACCATTGCTCTTTGTAATCTATGTCAGATGAGGCTCAAGCGTGGGAAAGACACCGGACGCTTGGGTACCACGTGCTTGAGGCGACATATGACCACCTGCCACGCATCCCGTTGGCGCAAAACTTTGCGTAGGTCCTCCTCCTCACCTGTCTTTACCCCCACTATATGTCCTGCCATGTCATTGACTCCAACCTCCACTGACAGGGATGATGCTACAGTAATGGATGTACCAGGTCTTTCCTCACAATGTGACAGCATCCCACCAGCTGAAGATTTACGCAGTCAGATTACATTGCCCCAGCTGCTGCAGCGTAAGAAAAAGTATAGTCCCAACCATCCCCAAGCACAACGTCTAAATGCCAGCTTAGCAAAATTACTCGCATTACAGCTGCTGCCTTTCCAGCTGGTGGACTCTGCTTCCTTCCGTGAATTTGCTGAATGTGCTGTACCACAGTGGCAGGTTCCAAAACGCCATTACTTTTCACGGAAGGCCATTCCAGCACTATACCACCACTTGGAAGACAATGTTATCGAGTCATTGGGAAAGGCAGTCAGCAGCAAGGTGCAAGTGACTTTAGACACGTGGTCCAGCAAGCATGGACAGGGCCGTTACATTTCCTTCACGGCACACTGGGTAACTCTGATTGCAGCTGGGAGGGATCCAAGACGGGGCTCTGTGCTGGAGCTTGTTCATCCACCACGCCTCCAGAAAGCTGTTTGTATGAGGTCTGTCTGCTCCACCACCACCTCTCCCTCTTTCTCCTCCTCCTCCTCCTCCTTCTGTGTCTCTGGCGAAGTGGCAGTTAAACTGACACCTGACAGGGGCTACGCAATGGTTCAAGCAAAAAGATGCCATACTGTGCTTGAGCTGGTTTGTTTACGGGACAGGAGCCACACTGGGCCAGAAATTCTGTCAGCTCTGCAGGGGCAGGTGCAGAGATGGTTTACACCACGCCAGCTTGGGCTGGGAATGGTCGTCTGTGATAATGGCAGCAACCTTCTCTCTGCCCTATGCCTGGGTAAGTTGATGCATGTACCATGCCTATCACACGTCATAAATCTGGTGGTACAGCGTTTCCTAACCAGGTACGCAGGGCTGGCAGAGCTTCTCAGCCAGGCCAGAAAAGTCTGCAGCCACTTCAGATGGTCATTCCCAGCAAGTGTTCGCCTGGCAGAAATTCAAAGAGAATTCCACCTTCCCACAAACCGTCTGATCTGTGACATGCCCACCAGGTGGAACTCGACATTAGCAATGCTGCAGCGTCTGCACAAGCAGCAGAGGGCCATCAACGAGTACCTGTGTGAGTATGGCACAAGGACAGGTTCAGGTCAACTTGGTTCCCCCCCGCAGTGGCTGATGATCAAGGATGCATGCACTGTACTGTCACCATTTGAGGAGGCAATGAGGATGGTGAGCAGGGACAGTGCATGCATCAGTGACACAATTCCTTTAGTTTTCCTGCTGGAGCGCACAGTGCAGGGAATTATAGATGTGGCTCTAGAGGCAGAGCAGCGGGAGGAAGAGGGGGCCGTCCGACCACCGCTCTCGATGCGGAATGAGAGGCGTTTCGGATTTATTGGGGGGGGGGACCACAAGAGCGGAAACATTTAGCACCAGCTTTTAGGACACAGTAAAAATGTGCTTAAACTAATCAGTGCGATAATTAGCGTTAGCACTTTGTAATACCTTACTTCTCCTAACGCTAATTACTGATTGCGCTTCCTACATTAAGTATAGGATGCACAAAGTACAGTAAGCTCGTGCAAGCTAATGTAATCACTGATGCGCTAAGGGATTTTTACTGTGTTTAGTGTCAGGAATGTAATGTTGGATAAGGGTGTATGTAGTCACTTTTCCTAGCGGTAACACAGGGTTATTCAAAGAGAATCGAAAATTCACCGCACGTTCGATGACTTTTTGTTCTCCAATTCGGTGCGATTTGGCGATCCCATTTCGGCGACCCTGCGGTGTATTCAGCAAGCACCACAGGGCCGCCGTAATGCAGGGAAAAGTCACCGCAAACCCGACGAACACTCACCACAAAACCCGGCGAACACACACCGAAACCCGCAAAAACATTTGGATTAAACCCACTGAACACGCCGGAGAAACCAGAGCAGCCGCCGATCGCAGAGCAGCCGCTGGAAAAAGCCGACACCGCAGATGAAAGGAGTAGGGAAAAAAAGAAAAAAAAGTACGCTTGAATGTTTGAAAAGTGAAACGCTGTTTGCAAAGAAACTACTGAGCGAAAATGCCTAAAATTTACATATAAGATCCAATGAAGGATAATAAAAAGGGCTGTTACAGAAAAATGAAAAAACTATTTAAAAAGAAAACGGAAAAAAAATTCGCAAACAAATCCTGAAAAATGCCTAAAAGATCCTAGAAAAATCTATAAATAAAGAGAAAAAGTCTCTTTTTACTTTTTACTGCAGAAAATTATAATCAGCGGTTTATTAGATATCGAATTAAAACGGGAATATTTTTAACATTGAAGCCTATGGGATTCGCCTGAATAAACCTGCCGAATGAAACCACCGAACAGCAGGGCAATTCGGCAACTTTTCCCTGCTGGTTTTTGTTCTCTGAATGGACAAAGCATTGTTTCTCTATGGGGATTTCACTGCCCTCGAACTGGCACCGTATGTGCAGGCAATTCGCCAACATTTGGCGAACTGCCTGCTCTCTGAATAGACGAATGGCCAGGAAAGGTAACCGAACGCTGAATTTCAGCGTTCGGTTACCTTTTCGGCCCCAATTCGGATCTCTTTGAATAACCCTGTATCTCTCTCAAAACGCTACAGTAAGCGTTCGGTATGTAATCTAGCCCTTAATGTCACAAGATTTAAGACGACTAAACCTAGAGTAGATGTAGTCACCTAAAATCTAATGGGTTTAAATGGTATTACGCATTATTTAAGCATTTCTCTAGAATTTCCAACATGAGCATATACTCCTGGAGTAAACCTCTTATCTGAATGCAGAAAATTCATTGGTTCGCTCTTACTTGAGATTAGTTCTGATTGGATCTTCTCAAATAGCCCCTCCCTAATATTTTACTCTAGTTTTTATTCGTCGACTAAAATGTCGACGATGGATTCTCGTCACAGCCAATATAACTGTCACTGGTTACATTTACACCAGGGTTAGAATGCAGCCTCTTGTTTTATTTATTTATTTATTTATAAAGGATTTTACCAGGAAGGATACATTGAGATTTCTCTCGTTTTCAAGTATGTCCTGGGTTCAAGAACATTGAAGTGTTACAGTTACAGAAATACAAAGTAATACAATGCAAGATATTAGATATTAAGATATTAAGAAAACAACACATATACAGATTAACAGAAAATAAATATGTAGAAAAATAGTCATTATGTTACATGTATACAGGTGCATTCTGTATTGAGGTATGTTAGTAAGGAGCTCTTGAGTGACTTAAGACTGGTGGAAGATTTGATGGTGTCTGGGAGGTTATTCCATAATTGTGGTGCTCTGTAGGAAAATGAGGATCGAGCCACTGTCTTTTTGTATTGTGGTATTGCAAGTAAGGTGCTGGTCCTGGATCGGAGGTTATAGGATGAGGGAGCTGCTGGGGGAAGCAGTCTATTCAGGTAGGGTGGCAGCTTCCCAGAAATGCTCTTAAACACCAGGCTGGAAAGGTGAAGGGTGCGTCTGGATTCCAGCGATGGCCAGTTTAGCTCTTTTAACATGTCACAATGGTGCGTCATGTAGTTACATTGTAATGCAAAGCGGCAGAATGAGTTATATAATGTAGTAAGTTTCTGAAGATGTGTTTGTGGGGCGGCTGCGTACACTACATCTCCGTAATCAATAGCCGGCATAAGCATTTGTTGTACAATCTGCTTTCTTACCGCGGGACTCAGGCAGGATTTGTTTCTGTACAGGGCGCCTAGTTTGGGGTAAAGTTTAGATGAGAGTTTTTCGATGTGAGGGCCAAAGGATAGATTAGGGTCCAACCACATACCTAGATATTTGAGAGAAGTGACTGTGGTCAGCGTGCCATTTGATTTTGTCCCCACACATAGATGGGGATTTTGCAATTTGTGTAGTTTAGGTTTTGTTCCAAAGAGCATCGTTACAGTTTTGTCATTATTTAAAAAAAGTTTGTTGTGTTTGATCCACTTTTCTACCTCTGTGAATTGTTCTTGCAGCACGGCTTCCAGCTGCCGGAGAGTTGGTTTGCTGGTATAGATTACGGTGTCGTCTGCGTACATGTGTACAGTTGAGGCTTTGCAGACGTTGGGCAGATCATTTATGAATATTGTGAATAGTAGGGGGCCGAGTATTGAGCCTTGGGGTACACCGCAAGTGACAGGGAGGGGGAGGGAGGAGCTGCCAGAAATTGACACATATTGTGATCGGTCAGATACATATGATTGAAACCAGGTTAACGTGCGATCACCCATGCCAGAGTTTTTAAGTTTTTCTAACAAGATGCCATGGTCTACTGTGTCAAAGGCCTTGGCAAAATCAAGGAAGATGGCTCCAGTTAGGTTTCCTTGTTCCATCCCAGCCTGGATATCATTACAGACTTTTAAAAGGGCGGTTGTAGTTGAGTGATTTGGACGAAAGCCTGATTGATCCGGGGTTAAGTAGTTCCAATATTGATAATAATCACGTAATTGTGTGTAGACGCATTTTTCCAAAATTTTTGACATTACAGGGAGCAACGATATCGGACGGTAGTTGGATACCAAAGTACTGTCACCACTTTTATGGATAGGTACCACTCTCGCAGTCTTCCAGAGTTTGGGTATGTATCCAGTCGCCAGTGATTCATTGATTAGGGTTGCGACAGGATTTGCAATTGCCGGTGTACTGATTTTCAGCAGCATTGCTGGTATTTGATCAGGTCCAGACTGGTATTTCATTTTTTGCTTACGGAGAAGTTTAGTAACAACACTGACAGGCACTGGTCTAAAACTGAATTCCTGTCTGATACAGGGACTTTGCACAGTTGGAGGGGCCTGATCTGCATGAGGCCTTTCTGATTGCATGTCATTTCCTAGCTTGGCAATCAAAGTGGTGGCGCATCCAACAAAATAACCATTAAAGGCATTTGCTACATCTAGGGGGTGTTGCAGGTTTTGGTTGTTTACTTTGACAGCAGCTGGCTGGGAGTGGACTGGGGGTGCTTGTATGTTACTTATGGTTCTCCAAAAGTTTCTAGGGTTTGATATGTTATGGTTTAGATTTTCATTGAAGTAATGGGCTTTAGCCATTTTTGTTTGTTTTGTGCATTCATTCCGATTTTTCGGTATTTTCGGTATTCGCAGTGATCGTTCATGGAACCAGTACTCTTGAAATTTGACCACAGTGAATCTCTAAGACGGTACATTAGTGTAAGATCAGCTGTAACCCAGGGGAGATGGGTCCCTTTTACTCGCACTTTACGCAGCGGGGCATGGGAATTCCAGACTTTCAGGAGCTCAGACTGAAAGTATTCAATTGCACAGTCTAGGTCTGGGATTAGGTTTAGTCTGTACCAGGGGAGCTGTTTGAGATCACTTAGGAAGGATTCAAGAATAAATTTCTTGAAAGACCTGGTGGTTATTACCTTTGGGGGAGATTTCATTGCCTTTATTTTGCGCACGCAGTACACTAGACAATGGTCACTAAAGCTATTAGCAAGAACACCTGCCTCCTGTATTCGATCAGGAGATGAGGAGAGAATCCAGTCCAGCAAGGTATGGTTAGGGCTTTTCATATTAATGCGAGTGGGGGAGGAGATTAATTGAGTTAGCTGCAAAGTTTTAAACAGTGAGCAGTGTTTATTGTTTTTAGGATTTAGCCAATCTGTATTAAAATCGCCGAGGACCAGCATTTCACTTTTTTGGTTTTGGGCAAGTAGGTTATTAAGGATTTGAGATATGTCAGAGAGGGAGAGCACTGGAGAGCTCGGTGGGCGATAGAATCCAGCAACAATGACGGATTTACTGAATGGAATCTCAATTAAACCAGAGAGGAAATCAAAGGTGACAGGGGAGCTAGAAGTCGGTAAGGGGGTGAACTTTATGGACTCTTAACCCTATCCTTTCTACCATCCCTTCACCGGCTATCTTTAATTACTGCTGCTGAATCGGTTCGATGCTCCTATACTGATTGGGATCTCTGGCAACCGGCAGATAAATACTCTTCATACCGTTAAAGAGGTGCAATTCACGGCTCCGCTAATGATTTAAAATCATAACAAACACACTTTAACTTTTTTCTCTCCTTTTATTTGAAGACACTGAACTAGAAATTGGTAAAAACAAAACCGTGGTAACAGTGTCTGGTAAAATGTAAGCATTATTTTATTAAAATGAATGACCATCTGTCAGTCTGACGTCTCTAATTTCTCTGCTTTATTTTCCCACAAGTCGAATTTTCATCTCCGAGTGCTTGTAGGAGTAGTGATACTCTTTGCCAGTTCTCCAGTTGATTCCCACTCCGTAGGTGCTGTGCTGCCCCGGTAGGTACAGGCCGTTCAGGTTTGAATAGTGACAGGCGTTGTACCACCAGGCTCCTTTGTAAACTGCAGCACAGTTACTTGCTTCTGCGTCATTATCTTGCTCAAAAGTGGAAAACTTCATATTATTTTGGAATGTCAGAGAATCTCCTGGAAACACAAAATTCCAAATGTTATAACGGCCCTTCTCGTTTACATTAGTGGCTCAATGGTTAAAAGTGATGGCCGGAGTTGCTATTCCAACTGAGCCACAATCGTTGCTTGCAGCTCTGTAGCGACCCCATAAAAGGTACCTCGTGCTTCCTATACTTTGAATACTTTATTTAGGAAGAGTTAATTCACAGACAGCCAGAGAATAACAAGCGATTCCAATGTCACTTGTTATTCTTGTCCTGAGCCAGTATTCAAAAAGAGAATACCAAAAGTCAGACTCAGACCCTGGTGTTTGGGATAATCAAAGTGTACGTAATTCGTATTGCCACAGAAAGCCAACAGATTGGTTTCGATTAGGGTTACAGCGATACCACTTTTTAAAGACCGAGTTCAAGTACCGATACTTTTTTCAGCTTCTCACCAATACCGAGTGCCGATACTTCCATTTAGAAACATAGAAAGTGTCGGCAGATAAGAACCTTTCGGCCCATCTAGTCTGCCCAATTACATGGATACTTTACCTGGATTTATCTTTTGTTTAGGATAGCCTTATGCCTATCCCATGTCTGCTTAAATTCAATTACTGTTTTGGCCTCTACCACTTCAACTGGAAGGCTGTTCCATGTATGCACCACCCTCTCAGTAAAATAATGCTTCCTGATGTTAATTTTAAACCTTTGCCCCTCTAATCTAAGACTATGTCCTCTTGTTTTGCTACTTTGTTTCCTTTTAAATATACTCCCTTCCTCTACCTTGTGGATTCCCTTTACGTATTTAAATGTTTCTATCATATCTCCTCGGTCTCGTCTTTTTTCCAAGCTGTACATGTTAAGATCATTAAGCCTTTCCTGGTAACTTTTCTCCTTCAAGCCGTACACCATTTTAGTAGCCCTTCTCTGAACTCTCTCTAAGGTGTCTATATCCTTCTGGAGATACGGTCTCCAGTACTGCACACAGTACTCCAAGTGAGGTCTCACCAGTGCTCTGTACAGTGGCATGAGCACTTCCCTTTTCCTACTGCTAATATCTCTCCCTACACAACCAAGCATTCTGCCAGCATTTCCAAGCATTCTGCCAGCATTTCCTGCTGCTCTATTACATTGACTACTTACCCTTAGATCCTCTGAAATAATGACCCCTAAATCCCTTTCCTCAGATGTATCAAATATTCTATATTCAGCCCTTGGGTTTTTACGTCCCAGGTGCATTATCTTGCACTTATCCACATTAAAACTCAATTGCCACAGCTCCCACCATTTTTTTAGTTTACCTAAATCATTTGTCATTTGGCTGATCCCTCCAGGAACGTCAACCCTGTTGCAAATCTTTGTGTCATCAGCAAAAAGACATACTTTTCCAGTAATACCTTCTGCAATATCACTAATAAAAATATTAAAGAGAATGGGTCCAAGAACTGACCCCTGAGGTACCCCACTGTTGACAAGTCCATTTACCACAACCCTCTGTTGCCTGTCACTCAGCCACTGCCTAATCCATTCAACAATATTGGAATCCAAGCTCAAAGATTGCAATTTAACGTCATATGACTGCTTTCCAATAAGAACAGACTTCGTATGTATATATACAGTTGTGTTCAAAACTATTCAACCCCCAATGCTGTAAAGGGTTTTAGGGAATTTAGTGTACATTTGTAATTGTATTTAGAATGAAATCCTACAAGGACTTTTTAAAGAACCATATGCAACTAAAATTACATCAATTGGTTTTGTAATACAGTAGTAAATGTTTCTTTTGTGAATTCTTCATTGACACAATTACTCAACCCCTTAAAGACCACCACTCTGAAGAACAGAGGTTCATTCAAGTGTTTTCAATCAGGTATTAAAAACACCTGTGGATGTCACGGAGCAGCAATAAAGCATAATAAGCACCAATTAGGCAGCTTTAAAATGACTGTGATACTCAACTCCTTCTAGACATTTACTGGTGTGGTTACAAACATGGTGAAGTCAAGAGAATGGTCCAGGAAGACAAGAGAAGAGGTGATTACTCTTCACAGGAAGGGCAATGGCTATAAGAAGATTGCAAAGATGTTAAACATACCAAGAGAGACCATAGGAAGCATCATTCGCAAATTCAAGGCAAAGGGCACTGTTGAAACGCTACCTGGTCGTGGCAGAAAGAAGATGCTGACTTCGACTGCTGTGCGCTACCTGAAGCGTAGAGTGGAGAAAAGTCCCTGTGTGACTGCTGAGAAACTGAGAAAAGATTTGTCAGATGTGGGTACTGAAGTTTCAGCTCAGACAATATGGCGCACACTGCGTAATGAAGGCCTCCATGCCAGAACTCCCAGGTGCACCCCCTTGCTGTCTCCAAAGAATAAGAAGAGTCGACTGCAGTATGCCAAAAGTTATGTGGACAAACCACAGACGTTTTGGGATAGTGTTCTGTGGACTGATGAAACAAAATTAGAACTGTTTGGACCCATGGATCAACGCTATGTTTGGAGGAGGAAGAACAAGGCCTATGAAGAAAAGAACACCTTGCCTACTGTGAAGCATGGCGGGGGGTCAATCATGCTTTGGGGCTGTTTTGCTTATGCAGGTACAGGGAAGCTTCAGCGTGTGCAAGGTACCATGAATTCTCTTCAGTACCAGGAGATATTGGATGACAATGTGATTCAGTCCGTCACAAACCTGAGGCTTGGGAGACGTTGGACCTTTCAACAGGACAATGATCCCAAGCATACCTCCAAGTCCACTAGAGCATGGTTGCAGATTAAAGGCTGTAACATTTTGGAGTGGCCATCGCAGTCACCAGACTTAAATCCGATTGAGAACCTCTGGTGGGACTTAAAGAAAGCAGTTGCAGTGCGCAAGCCTAAGAATGTGACTGAACTGGAGGCTTTTGCCCATGACGAATGGGCGAAGATACCCGTAGATCGCTGCAAGACACTTGTGTCAAGCTATGCTTCACGTTTAAAAGCTGTTATAACTGTAAAAGGATGTTGTACTAAGTACTAAAATTGAATGTCACTTGGGGGTTGAATAAAACTGATAATGATGTGAGCACAGAAAAGACATTTGTGGTTATTTCATTATAAATGTTATGTTATATTTGTCTGACCTACACGTGCCTCTTTGAATTAATTGTAAGCAAGATGACTGAATGATCAAAATCAATGTCAAACTGGCCAAAACACTCAATTTCAGTGGGGGTTGAATAATTTTGAACACAACTGTATATACACACACACACACAGACCTTTATATATATGGGGTAGAATTCCACACTTTTAAAAAACAAACATAAGATAAAGGTATATCCCTTAGAAATCGATGGCCTTAGAAGGAACCATTCTGTAAAGTGGTGGTAATTCAGCCTTAAAGTGATTGTATACGTTTAAAGTTGAAAATGCAACGTAAGGTTAATATAAAGATTATCACTTAGGCATCAGAAATGATCAGATGGAATATGTGGTTCCCCTAAGGGGAATGGTAAGCTGAAGTGATTAGATAGCCTGCCTATGTCACAATAAGTCACTTATTTTATTTGTAGTCACACGGGTGCAAGGAGCGAGGCGTCCGTGTCCTTGGTTGCCGTAGTTTCACTACACACGTCATTCCGCAGGGACAGGAGTAGGTGCATGCGCACTACACAGATGGGTACGCCGGTGCTCAAAAGGAGAGGTGAGTACACTCTGTATGTCATAAAATGTTTGTTGTATTGAATATTAAACTTATACTGTCCTGAAGAAAGCTTCGATTGGAAGCTGAAACGTTGACACTCACGCAAAATAAAGAAAAGTGTCTGAAAACAGTCCTGGAGTGCCGCTGCAATTTTTTGAGTTTATCTACAATTGCTGACCAAGTGGCCTGCAGGCCCGTGTGTGTCTATACACACACACACACACACACACAACACACACACACACACCAGACCTCAGATTCAGACACTGGGGCGGCTTGCAGAGTGCTCTAACGGCATTCTGACAGGCTCCTCCGGGTGGCCTCTAGAGAGTGGTTCGTAGCGAGTGGCCGGGCTATAACCTTTGCCGGCGGCCGCTTGAAAAAACAAGGCCACCCGGAGGGGCCTGGCAGAGTGCCATTAGAGCACTCTGCCAGCCGCCCCTGCTCATCGGACACCGGCCAGCAAGCCAGCCCAGCGTGGGTTTCCGGTATCGGTTGAGGTATTGGGGGCATCTATACGAGTACCAAGTATGCCTGCAGATCCCGGTAACGATACTAGTATCGACGCATACCTAGTTCCAATGTCGGAATCTGTACGAGACAATCTGCAAAGCTCCGGCTGAATATGGATTTTAATATTTCACTCACTCAGGTACATCACCGTCGCAGTGGAGGCTTGTGGCGTCAGTGGAAAAATCAAGTTTTGAGATCTTTGCTGGTTCCTTTAAACCAGGGTTGCTCAACCTTTTCCCTCCAGATGTTATGGAACTACATTTCCCATGATGCTCTGTCTGTATAATGAGTGGCTGAGCATCATGGGAGATGTAGATCCAAAACATCTGGAGGGCTTAGGTTGAGCACCCCTGCATTAAACGGTAATATCCTAATCTTGTTTTCGTGTGTTCTTATTCTCTGGCAGTCACGTACCTGCATTCCCCTCAGTGAAAGCTCCAAGTAATAACTTGTACTTCTCGGTCTCTCCCATTATTTGAAAGGAAGCATACTTGGCGAAGCTTTTGGTATACTCAAAGTCCTGGAGATCAATGCGTATCTCCCATGTACCTGTGGAAAGATGGCAGGTGTTTAGGTCGAGACACATACAATCAAAATACTATATACACTTGAAGAGATCATATCACGTAACATATATAACAAATACTGGGTTTAAAGAAGGAGTGTAATGTCAGTGTGGCGCCACTAGATGGCTCTATAAACCAGATAAGGAACAGCAGGACACAAAAATAAGTGTGTATATACAATTAACGAAATTAAGTAGGTAAAAAGAAGTGCACAATACTTATCAAATAGGGAAACTATGTTAACTGGTTAGAGGAAAATAGACAACCTAGTTAGACATAGAGGAACCACAGTCTATTATTATCTTATTAAAGTGATATGTGCCTAAACGGTGAAGGACTCAAATTTAATTCTAGAGTCTAATTAATAAGGTACTAATACCGTTCAATTAAAATGCAGATTGCATATAAAGTGTGGTAGGTACAAAGGTTAAAAGTTAAAGAATGGCTAGAATATCGCTATTGGAATTGTCAATGTGTATAAATATATACAAGTATTACAGTTAAAATACAGTGTTAGGCAGCATATGAACTGAAGCAGAAACAATGTATAAAGGTCCTAAACATAGAAACACATAGTGGAAATACCACTAAGTATTCCAAATTTGTATAAATATATAAGTATAACTCTATGTCATGGAGCTGATGTAACGCTCCATGCTTCAAACCCCAAGAGACTTTATGTTCATTTATATCGTATGGATTTAAATATATTTTACAGCGTTTGGTTTTAGTTTAAATTAGTTTAGTGTAAAATGGCATAGCTTTGGTTTTAAAAATACTTAGATTCCTGTAAGTAAATGTGATTTTGTGTATACAGTAAACAAGCTTTACTGCTGTGTAATTTATGCACCAGGGCTTTTCCCATTATCTAGCTGCATGTTTAATTCAAGGGATCTCTGATAGTGTGTGTTTAATCTGATGTGTTAGAACAATGGATATACAAATGTTGTGTGAGCTGAAGGCTAGAGAATGTAAAGAATGTTTATTGTAAATAACTGACATAATGTAATTAGTATGGGTATGCAAATTATGACTAGTAATTAGTATGGGTATGCAAATTATGACTGTTGGACTTCAGCATAAATGGTGGTTGTTCATTAAAAAGTCAGAAAAACTCTCAGAGCTCAGAGAGAGAGGATCCTGTTTTAAAGCATACAGCCGCGCCTGGTGTCTTTATTACAAACTACGCTACACTCCACACTCACCCTCAGAAGGCAGAGAGCGGCCTTCTGGAGATTCCTAACGGCTCCAGGGCAGAGGAACAGAAGCAGGCAGGTCAAGCCGCTCGAGGCGCTGAGGACAGCGCTCCCAGTAGCCGAGCTGACCGCAACGAAGGGGTGTCTGGAGAGCCAGGACAGACGGAAGGGAACGTTTCCTTCACACTCTATATATCCGAAAGGTGGTAAATAGTCCAAACGAAGTGCAAGAGTGCAAAATTAGCAGCAAACAGTCTTATGCTCCAAACACATAGAGAATAAACATAAGTACAATAAATAGATGATGGAAGAAGTCTGGTATGATAAATACTGTCCGGAAAGAGGATGCAGCAGCCATACACCCAGAAACAGCGTCTAATCCCCAAGTCCGCTGAAGTAAAAGTTCAGAATATACAAGCTGGTGTCAGGCGCTGGCAAAAATTTTTCTCTTTAACTCCGGTCGGGGCTCTCTAGCCCACTCCTCACTTCCTCCACGGATATGAAAAAAGTGTAAGGATAGAAAAAAAGGGAAGAAAAGAAAAATATTTTGTGCAGAATCTAACACACAATTAGGATAAGTACATCAAAAAAGGGGTACTCACATTTTAAGGTGCCAATTCTATCAAATAGGCACCAAACCGCACACAGATCGGTGAATTCTTAGGTCAGGAGCACCGATTCCCCTATCTGTAATCCGAAGGGCAGCAATCTCAATACCGTAGAGATGTTTAGTCAGGATACCGGACGGATTTAAATCAGCAGGATACACTCGAGTTGAATAAATCCGTCAAAGGTTTAATACATATATAAACAAAGTAGGTTAAAACACCTCAAACGCGTTTCACTATAAAAGCTTCTTCACACCCACTGAAGAAGCTTTAATAGCGAAACGCGTTTGAGGTGTTTTAACCTACTTTGTTTATATATGTATTAAACCTTTGACGGATTTATTCAACTCGAGTGTATCCTGCTGATTTAAATCCGTCCGGTATCTCTACGGTATTGAGAT
Organism: Leptobrachium leishanense; assembly: GCA_009667805.1. Taxonomy (NCBI): domain Eukaryota; kingdom Metazoa; phylum Chordata; class Amphibia; order Anura; family Megophryidae; genus Leptobrachium; species Leptobrachium leishanense. Next base: position 12,535 of record RXON01002911.1, on the reverse strand, counting down.
TGCTGCCCTTCGGATTACAGATAGGGGAATCGGTGCTCCTGACCTAAGAATTCACCGATCTGTGTGCGGTTTGGTGCCTATTTGATAGAATTGGCACCTTAAAATGTGAGTACCCCTTTTTTGATGTACTTATCCTAATTGTGTGTTAGATTCTGCACAAAATATTTTTCTTTTCTTCCCTTTTTTTCTATCCTTACACTTTTTTCATATCCGTGGAGGACGTGAGGAGTGGGCTAGAGAGCCCCGACCGGAGTTAAAGAGAAATTTTTTTGCCAGCGCCTGACACCAGCTTGTATATTCTGAAAATATAACAAATACATTTCTAAAGCTTACAAAAATCCATATTCTGGCACATAATAAAAAAACAAAAACGTTCAAAAACTGACGTGCCTCCCAGCGTCCGTCTCAGTGTTGTGACTCTTCGACGGGGCTGGCCACATGCTGTAGCATGCGCACGAATTGCGTGGACTATAGCGGCCGTGCTGCGGCCATGCTGAAAGCCTCCCCGTTGAAGCGCTACGACGCGTGTTCAATGGGGCTGCAAAGCGTGATCCTCCATATAAAACACATTCTAAAACACATGCTGCGGTTTTTCTTTTGTCTGTAGTAATTGCGTGTAAAAGAGGAAAAATAAAATTAGATATTTTACCTCTGGGTTCCAGTTTCTGGATTTACCCCCATGAGGCAACATTTAACAAAAGCTTTGCTTTGTGGCTCTTGATTATTTAATCTACATTATTTACCAGTTAATGAGGTGGAGGAGGAAATGTTTAGATAAGGCAGCAGGAGACTATTGTTCTCCAAGCTACCCAAGATAAGAGCTGGCAGCTGAATGAGATTTAACAGGGAGCTTAAAAGATTTCTAATCTACCCCCTGGTGATGTCCTTTGAATACATCCCACACAATAAAATGATGTGAGTCAGTGACCGACCCATTCACTCCATTGTTTGGCCAAAGCCACACAGTGAGGAGCAAGTGATGGAAAGATACTGTGGGGCGGGGGGGGGGGGTGCAGTTTACAACACAAAATATCACACAATGGATGCACCCAGTGACACATATAGAGGAAAATATCACACGATGGATGCACCCAGTGACACACAGAGGAAAATATCACACAATGGATGCATCCAGTGACACATATAGAGGAAAATATCAGACGACGGATGTGCCCAGTGACACATATAGAGGAAAATATCACACAATGGATGCACCCATATAGAGGAAAATATCACACAATGGATGCACCCAGTGACACATAGAGGAAAATATCACACAATGGATGCGCCCATATGACACATCAAGAGGAAAATATCACACAATGGATGCACCCAGTGACACAGAGGGAAATATCACACAATGGATGCGCCCATATGACACATCAAGAGGAAAATATCACACAATGGATGCACCCAGTGACACATATAGAGGTAAATATCACACAATGGATGCACCCAGTGACACATATAGAGGGAAATATCACACAATGGATGCACCCAGTGACACAGAGGGAAATATCACACAATGGATGCGCCCATATGACACATCAAGAGGAAAATATCACACAATGGATGCACCCAGTGACACATAGAGGAAAATATCACACAATGGATGCACCCAGTGACACATAGAGGAAAATATCACACAATGGATGCACCCAGTGACACATATAGAGGAAAATATCACACAATGGATGCACCCAGTGACACATATAGAGGGAAATATCACACAATGGATGCACCCAGTGACACATAGAGGAAAATATCACACAATGGATGCACCCAGTGACACATAGAGGGAAATATCACACAATGGATGCGCCCAGTGACACATATAGAGGAAAATATCACACAATGGATGCACCCAGTGACACATATAGAGGTAAATATCACTTAATGGATGCACCCAGTGACACATATAGAGGTAAATATCACACAATGGATGCACCCAGTGACACATATAGAGGAAATATCACACAATGGATGCGCCCAGTGACACATATAGAGGAAAATATCACACAATGGATGCACCCAGTGACACATATAGAGGAATATATCACACAATGGATGCACCCAGTGACACGTATAGAGGAAAATATCACACAATGGATGCACCCAGTGACACACAGAGGAAAATATCACACAATGGATGCACCCAGTGACACATCTAGAGGGAAATATCAAACAATGGATGCGCCCAGTGACACATATAGAGGAAAATATCACACAATGGATGCACCCAGTGACACATATAGAGGAAAATATCACACAGTGGATGCACCCAGTGACACATATAGAGGAAAATATCACACAATGGATGCACCAGTGACACATATAGAGGGAAATATCACACAATAGATGCACCCAGTGACACATAGAGGGAAATATCACACAATGGATGCACCCAGTGACACATAGAGGGAAATATCACACAATGGATGCGCCCAGTGACACATATAGAGGAAAATATCACACAATGGATGCACCCAGTGACACATATAGAGGGAAATATCACACAATGGATGCACCCAGTGACACACAGAGGAAAATATCACACAATGGATGCGCCCAGTGACACATATAGAGGAAAATATTATCTTAACTAAACAAATAGATAAGCGAATCACATGTAAGATATCAGCAACATGAAATAAACACAATAAGGACGTGTCATATTTTGCTGGTATTGGCCCTTTAATGTTTCTCTGCTTATCTCTTCCCATCCCCAATGACTTTTTCACCCTCTAATATCTCCCTTGATTTTTCCCTTACCTCCAACAGCATATTAATTACATTTGTGTGTGTCATATCTATCTGTTTATCATCTACCTTTCACAGATACAAACCCACAAATACACACTGACAGTCTGTAACCGACAAGATACACAAAATTACCTTGAGCTGAAACACACACAGATCCTGCCGGCTGCCACAGACTTTGACTGACACACACAGAGACACTGACAGGGACACAGAGACTATGACAGACAATGGCAGAGAAAGTGACAGGGAGAGTGATTTTGACACAAGTACACAAAAACTGACAGAGATGCTGATATACACAAAGACAGAGACGCAGACATACACATTGGCAATGAGAGAAGCAAAGACCAAAGCTGGCAATGGCAGAAACAGACACACTGACTACAACAGAGACACAGATACAATGACAGAGACCTGCAGGAACAAAGACAGACTGAAAATGACAGAGACAAAGACAGAACATAACTTCTGCCATACTGAGCCCTGTTAAACTAGCCCAAACTGGTGCCCCATCTCCTAGTTGCACCTTAGGCAACTGCCTATTTGACCTAGTGGATGCACAGCCCTGCGTACACGGGTATGCTTGTTTCACATATTGGCATTCAATTCCTGATTTGGATTGCATCACAGACGGCTTATTTTTTGCAGGGTGCTATTTTACATCCATTTATTAGTGATCTTTACCTGGACGTGAGGAATCTGTACACTTTCCCTCTTGACCTAAAACGCTTTATTTACCAGGAAATTATTTGTGCTGATTCTGAACTGCGCTGTACTGCTATTTATCTGAGTGTGCCTTGCATAGCAGTGCACTGCAGAACCAGCAGTGGGTGCAGGGACTTAGGCTGGGGGCACACTAGGTGTCTTCTTGTGCACACTAGCGCGTGTTACCGGCGCCCGTCGCAGCGTTGTGATGCTGCGGATGGAGCCGGTCACATGCTTGCGTGCGCGCACCTAGAGATCATCACTGTCGATGTGCTAGGATGCGCGTCGACGGGGCTGCAAAGCGAGATCCATAGGAGGATCGCACTTTGCAGCCTTGTGGAGGGGGGCAGGTGGGCGTCGAGGGGGGGGCCAGTGCATTAACATTTTCTTTAACGCACGCTAGTGATAAGCTGATAAGTAAAAGTACATGTATTTAGGGGTATCCTATGAAAAAGACAATTTTTTTTTGAAGTGTCTAAATAGACGTGTGAAAAGAGACGCGCCAACTAGGACATGGCCTTGAGTTGGACACGTTGCCAAATCAGAGCTTACTTGTATCAAGACAAGGTGTAGCCAATGCAAGCGTTACCTGTGTTTGTCAGCATGTGAATATTATCATTCCCCAGCCAAAACTCATTCAGACGGCTGCCGAAGCCCGTCTTGTAAGCATTCCAGTTCCGAAAAAAATCCACTGATCCATCCCAACGTCTCTGAAAAACCTAGATTAAAAAGGGAGAAAACAGAATCCATGACTGATTAGTTGTTTTATTTTTTTGCATGCATGCACACAGTTTACAGTGCTCAAAGAGGTTGCCAAAGATATGTTCGGAGATGGTAAGATCATGAACAGAAACATTTGATACAGTGTCACAGACAGACACATAATGAAAACAGCCCTTGGAATGTTGACGATCAATCCAAAGCTAAATTGCACTGGGCTTGTTCCCAAAGTTAAAGGGCCACTACCAAACAATGAAATGTCCTTGGAGCGTTTATTTTGTGTTGTAAACTGCACCCCTCCCCCCCCCGGTATCTTTCCATCACTTGCTCCTCACTGTGTGGCTTTGGCCATACAGTGAATGGGTCGGTCACTGACTCACATCATTTTATTGTGTGGGATGTATTCAAAGGACATCACCAGGGGGTAGATTAGAAGTATTTTATGCTCCCTGTCTGGTCTCATTCAGCTGCCATCTCTTATCTCAATTAGCCTCGTGAACAATAGACCTCCTGGCAGTTTATTTAAACATTCCACCTTCCACCTCAATAACTGTTAAATACTGTGTAGACTAAATAAGATTTTGGTAAATGTTGCATCATGGGAAAAATCCAGAAAATGGAAACAGAAGAAAAAAAAAAACCTAATTTTATTCTTCCTTTTTACATGCAATTACTTCAAACAAAGCATGTGTTTTAGAAGGTGGTTGTGTTTGTAATGCACAAGTAATCTAGACACAGCGCATGTAAGTGGTCGTGTCCCCTTTAGGCTCCGGTCAGACGAGCGCAGCATTCACGTCCGTGATGGCGCACAAAAGTACGTCCGTGATAGCATGACATAAAGGCCGATGGAGTCGCACACACGAAGTACGTCCGCACTTAACTGCAGAAGCACAACGGCCGCGGCAATCGGACGCAAGTTAGGCAAGAACGTAGAACTCCTAGAATGGCCGCACAAAGTGCGCTGCGTCCGCAACGTCTGCATAGCTTTGTGTGTGAGTGATGGAACGTGGTCAGACGAACTGCATTTATACGTCCAGCATTTTTCACGGACAAAATGGTTTTGCTTTTTAATTTAATTTACTTTCCCTCCTACATCCGTCAACATATACATTTGTGTTCAAAATTATTCAACCCCCAATGCTGTAAAGGGTTTTAGGGAATTTAGTGTACATTTGTAATTGTATTCAGAATGAAATCCTACAAGGACTTTTTAAAGAACCATATGCAACTAAAATGACATCAATTGGTTTTGTAATACAGTAGTAAATGTTTCTTTTGTGAATTCTTCATTGACACAATTATTCAACCCCTTAAAGACTACCACTCTGAAGAACAGAGGTTCATTCAAGTGTTTTCAATCAGGTATTGAAAACACCTGTGGATGTCACAGAGCAGCAATAAAGCATAATAAGCACCAATTAGGCAGCTTTAAAATGACTGTGATACTCAGCTCCTTCTAGACATTTACTGGTGTGGTTACAAACATGGTGAAGTCAAGAGAATGGTCCAGGAAGACAAGAGAAGAGGTGATTACTCTTCACAGGAAGGGCAATGGCTATAAGAAGATTGCAAAGATGTTAAACATACCAAGAGAGACCATAGGAAGCATCATTCGCAAATTCAAGGCAAAGGGCACTGTTGAAACGCTACCTGGTCGTGGCAGAAAGAAGATGCTGACTTCGACTGCTGTGCGCTACCTGAAGCGTAGAGTGGAGGAAAGTCCCCGTGTGACTGCTGAGGAACTGAGAAAAGATTTGTCAGATGTGGGTACTGAAGTTTCACCTCAGACAATACGGCGCACACTGCGTAATGAAGGCCTCCATGCCAGAACTCCCAGGTGCACCCCCTTGCTGTCTCCAAAGAATAAGAAGAGTCGACTGCAGTATGCCAAAAGTCATGTGGACAAACCACAGAAGTTTTGGGATAGTGTTCTGTGGACTGATGAAACAAAATTAGAACTGTTTGGGCCCATGGATCAACGCTATGTTTGGAGGAGGAAGAACAAGGCCTATGAAGAAAAGAACACCTTGCCTACTGTGAAGCATGGCGGGGGGTCAATCATGCTTTGGGGCTGTTTTGCTTCTGCAGGTACAGGGAAGCTTCAGCGTGTGCAAGGTACCATGAATTCTCTTCAGTAACAGGAGATATTGGATGACAATGTGATGCAGTCCGTCACAAACCTGAGGCTTGGGAGACGTTGGACCTTTCAACAGGACAATGATCCCAAGCATACCTCCAAGTCCACTAGAGCATGGTTGCAGATTAAAGGCTGGAACATTTTGGAGTGGTCATCGCAGTCACCTGACTTAAATCCGATTGAGAACCTCTGGTGGGACTTAAAGAAAGCAGTTGCAGTGCGCAAGCCTAAGAATGTGACTGAACTGGAGGCTTTTGCCCATGACGAATGGGCGAAGATACCCGTAGATCGCTGCAAGACACTTGTGTCAAGCTATGCTTCACGTTTAAAAGCTGTTATAACTGTAAAAGGATGTTGTACTAAGTACTAAGATTGAATGTCACTTGGGGGTTGAATAAAACTGATAATGATGTGAGCACAGAAAAGACATTTGTGGTTATTTCATTATAAATGTTATGTTATATTTGTCTGACCTACACGTGCCTCTTTGATTTAATTGTAAGCAAGATGACTGAATGATCAAAATCAATGTCAAACTGGCCAAAACACTCAATTTCAGTGGGGGTTGAATAATTTAACACAACTGTACGTCAGTGAATAAACGGACTGTGTGGCCACTACTGTGTCTTCCGTACTGATGTACGTCTGTACTGCACGGACGTACAGTCCGTAGAAATCACGCTTAAGGCTAGGGTCAAACGAACGCATTATTCGCAGCGACCGTCAAAAAGTGCGTCCGAACGCATTGACGTATTGTTTCACGGAATGCGAGAAAACGGTAAGACGACGCGCATTTTCGTGCATGATTTTTTTTACGGATCGGCAATAAAACACTTTTTGCGTCTGGACGTTATGTTGGCTGGACATTAGCAGCATCTGACATCTCCTAATCACGCACACACGCCGCTAGCGGACGCAGCGCACTCTGTACGTCGGTACTAGCGGTTCTGCGTTCTCGAAAAAATGTGTTCATTTTCCACTTGCTTTGCGCGGCCGGACTTTCGTGCGACCGTACTTTGTATATTGGCCGTCATTGCCCGTCATTTGCTGCTAGTGCGGCCGTGATTAAGTGCGCCTAAACGCACGTTAAAAATGCGTTAGTCTGACCCAGCCTTAATCTAATGCTTCCTTTCCTTGATCACATCACACAGCCTCTAAATCATACAGCTGTATTAAGTCTTGATACAAACTCACTGAGTGTTGAAACCTTGTCCTGCTCATTGATGATTCTTCAGTAAACTCGCCCTGATCAAGAATTTAGAGCGCCCGTATCTTCTTGTTTGCTACCCACACAAACAATGACAGATACACACACAGAAAGTGACACCCACACAGATGCTGACACACATGCCCACTCCTCACAAGACCGTGACAGACACAACCACACAGACTCTGACAAACACACACACAGAAACACTCTCCGTCCGACAGTACAAAAGGGCAAATGCATACCAGCGTTGTGTGTGTTCAGGTTGTGTCCTTTATTTATGAAATGAAGCTCACAGCAACATTTCATTCCACCAGGGATTTATAGCACATATGAATATCATGTCTATGTAGGTAAATGGTACATTTGTGTAGTTGTCGTGAATGCAGGTGTGTATAGGTATGGTGTGAGTAAACATTGGTGTATGTTTTACGTATGCTCATTTTAGTGATAAATGTGTATATGTATGCAGGGGTTTAGAAATGTATATGTTTGTGACCGTTTATCATATAGGGTTATTCAAAGAGAATCGAAAAGTCACCGCACGTTCAGTGACTTTTCGTTCTCCTCAATTCGGTGTGATTTGGCGATCCCATTTCGGCGACCCTGCGGTGTATTCAGCAAGCACCACAAGGCCGTCGTAGTGCAGGGAAAAGCTGCCGCAAACTCACCGCAAAACCCGGCGAATGCACACCGAAAACCCGCAAAAACATCTGGATTAACCCCGCCGAAAACACCAGAAAAACCCGAGCAGGAGCCGATCACACGCAGAGCAGCCGCCGGAAACACCTGACACCGCAGACGAATGGAGTGAATAAAAAATAGTACGCTTGAATGTTTGAAAAGTGAAACGCGGTTTGCAAAGAAACTACTGAACGAAAATGTCTGAAATTTACATATGATCCAATGAATGATAATAAAAAGGGCTGTTACAGAAAAAAGAAAAAAAGTTTAAAACAAAAAAAAATAGGAAAAAAGTTTTGAAAAAAAATTCCGAAAAATGCTTAAAAGATCCTAAAAAAAAATCTATAAATAAAGAGACTCTTTACTGCAGAATATTATAATGAACGGTTTATTAGATATTGAATTAAAACGGGAATATTTTTAACATTGAAGCCTATGGGATTCACCTGAATAAATCTGCCGCATTAAGTCACCGAATGGCAGTGCATTTCGGCAACTTTTCACTGCTGGTTTTTGTTCTCTGAATAGCCGAAGCAGTGCTTCTCTATGGGGATTCACTGCGCTCGAACAGGCACCGAACAGGCACCGTATGTGCAGGCAATTCGCCAGGACTTGGCGAACTGCCTGCGCTCTGAATAGCCGAATGGCCAAGAAAGGTAACCGAACGCTGATTTTCAGCGTTTGGTTTCCTTTCGGCAGCCATACGGATCTCTTTGAATAACCCTGTATGTTTTATTATATGACTAGTAATAGCAAAAATAAACAACAGTTGTAGGCAAATTATATATAAACAATCGGATATTTAAGAAGCTCTTACTATCCATCCCCCTCCATCGGTGTGCATGTCACACAGCACCTTCAGCGGAGTTTCACCATCGGGGTATATAGTGTACCAATCGCTCAGAACCATCCCTTTATCCAGCAGCTCCTTACAGTTCTTGGCTGAATGACACAGAATAATTAAAAAATGGATAATGTAAACGTTGACGTTCGCAATCTATTAATAAAATACATCTGTCGGGATGTTCATTACATGTTTTCAATACATAAGGTTCTTTTATTCATTGCAAATACTTAAATAAGCATCATTGTGGTTTTATTGAGACCTCACTTACTGTTACAAGTATTAATAAAGCGTCAACAAAGTTCCGTAGCGCTGTACAATGGGTGAGACAGAATAACAAATATACATACAAATTCAGAACCTTTTGTCTGAAAATGTACTGCCAGGCAATGTAATATGAAGCTTATGCTTTCCCTGGTCGTCATAATACAGTCACGGGAAAAAGAAAGTACGTCTTTGAATTCTATGGTTTTATGTATCAGCACAGAATGAAAAATAATCTGGTCTTTAGTAGAAACGTAGAAACATAGAAACATAGGTAGGTCTTCAAATTAGGTAAATACAACCTCAGAGGAACGACAACACATGACATATTATAATGCCTGGCAGTGCAATTGCAGACAATGGGTCTGACGTCTCAATAAAGCAGCAATTATATTCATTTAAATATACAGGGCTCTATTGCGTGCGCAAAAACGCATTAACGCGAGGGGCAAAACCCTTTGCGCTGAACGTCGTATTACAACGTCCGTGCAAAAAATGCGCGTTAACGTCTAACGAGGGTGAACCTGCGAAAACCCTTTGCGAGCACAATGTACTGCGCGCGTCCTATACTTAACATTGTGAGCGCAAATGCGTTTGTGCGCTGGTACGCGCATGGTATTACAATCTATGCGCAAATTTTAACGGGCAACATTTGCGAGCATAATTTTAACGTCTTTGAAAAGCTGGTGGTAATAACGGCAAATCTGAACGTTCTGGCCGAAACCAAATACACCAGCCCGAAAAAAAAATACAGCAAAGTATAGTTACACATTCTACGCATACTCAAACAATAAAATGGAGAAGTTGTGCGTGTTTTTATTATTGCTGCAGCATATATACGCAGATTGATTTTGACAGGCGCAAAAACTTAACGGGAGACAATTGTGGTTCTTAATTCTGATTGGCTGAAAAAAAACAGTCCGCACACAGATTTCTGCGCGCAATGTTAATGCGCGCGCGCCTTTTTGCGCTTCTTTTTTAAGTGCGTTATTTTTTGCCGGATAAAAAAATGCGCTTGGATTATAATACCTGCGATAATTTACGCGCGTTAACATTTAATGCTTCGCGCACAAATTAACGCGCTGCGCAAGCGTTTTTACGCAACGAATGTAATAGAGCCCCCAGAGTATATAAAAGGAACCCTATGTCAAGGAAATCTCCTGCTCTGAGATCATTTAAAGTCAGATTAGCCTCTTCCTGATTGTTCACATAAATATCAAGTATTGAAACATACAAACATCACTGTTCAGCTGATGTAGCGTTTCTATCCCGCCTCTGAATGTTTACCAATAACAGAGTGTTTTGTTTATTAAATACAGCCACTAAAGTGTAAGCTTATCTGCCAACGTCAAGATCTGGGAATTCCAGTGGATTGAGTATCACAAGGGTAATGTCAGCATCTTGTAATTTTGTCAAAAAGGAAAAAAACAAGACTTACAGGGTTATTCAGAAAGCACCAAAATGTCACCGACATTCATAATGTCGTAAGTAATTCATACCAGCACAGATTTTATAAACACTAAGCATTATTAAATGAGGTATAAACCAGGCAGATTTGCTGCATCATTTCAAATCAAAACAAATGTTAAGTGTTTACTCACCGTATTTCGATTCACTTAAGCCAGGTTCTCCCTTTTCTCCTGATGGGTGCAGAAAACAAAAAGCCAAACAATATGTTTACTAACATGCTTTGACACAATGTGTCTGTGACAAACTCTATATATTGCGCAGTTTGACCGTGTTGCAATAAACAAATGGTTTTCTGCTTTGAGCTGCCATTCATGATCAAATTAAAGTTAATAGAATGTGGTTTCATTTAAGGGTCTATTCCAGGGGTCAGCAACCTTGGTCATCCAGATGATTTGAAACAAAACCCCCATGATGCTCAACTAATTATTAAGTTGGCCGAGCGTCATGGGAACTGTAGTTTCAAAACATCTGAAAAGACCCGTGGTCTGTCCACTAACCACCATCCTTTTATTCAAGCAAGGATATATGTCAAACTTTGGCTAGATATGGTGGATCAGCTACAATGTAACTACAGTGAGTTCCAGTTGCTGTCTGTGATTCTTAGGACGTCCCATAGAGTCCTAATCACTTTCCTCAATGGCGCCAAGACAAACCATCAGACTAGCTTTTTTTTTTTAATTCTGCCTTGCAACAGTTGAGTAAACAAAGAAGCTGCTTAAAGGGACATAACACATTTTATCTATCAGTCATGTGTTAAATGACACAAAAAAATTATATATATATAGTTTACTTTTTTCTTTTTAAATTGCTAAAAAAAACAAAAAACGGTAGGGTGCTGCCCCAACTGACCCTATGGACAAGCCTCCACTGGTGAATTCACTACCTCTGTAAGTTTCCTTATAGTTTATGCAGAAGTTGTTTTCAGTGTGTTTTTCACAGTTGTTTCCACCGTACTTTATGCCGACATTGTCCAAGGCTGTTTTCACTGTTGTTTTAACCATCGTTTCAGTTGAAGTTGTTTACAGCTTGTTTTTTTTTTTTTACAATGTTGTTTTGGTCGAAGTTCAATGAAGAACTCCACCGTACACTTGCCAGAGTTGATTCACCTTTGTTTAAAACAACAGTGGAGCAACGGTAAAGTTCTCCTAATGGAGAATATCCAATGTTGACTTCTGTGGAAGAATAACGGTGGTTCCCTTGTTCACCCATGTCTGAAGCAAGTTTTCCTGTCATCATTGATGTCTGCTTCTCTGAAAAGCTGAAGTTCTCTGTAGTTGCAACAATAGTGATTTTTTTTAATTAACCATTTTTGTCCAAAAAAATTTGATCAAAAAATGGTGCTTCGTAAATAACGCCCTTTTATGCGGTTATTTGACAGAGAAAATCTACTATATACAACAACTTCTGATATAGGTCAAACCATGATCTCATCGCTATTTCTCTCACCCATGAGAAGGTTGGGAGGGGGTAACGTACCATCGAAACAGTATTTTGTACACCTGTTCTTGATAATCCACATTGATAGAACAGTGAGCCACATTGTCACAAATATGTAATAAATTCCCCTATGTCCCTCTCCCACCAATCAATGTAAGTCAGAGACCCCCACACCGAGGAGCCAGAACAAAGGGAAGTGTAAAGGGAGGGGATCATTGATTTCGTAAGATGAGCGCTATTACAGCCGGATTCGTATGTCGTTAGAGACATGGCGGCCGCTGTTTTGACCTCAGGCGACCTGGCA